>PVLD010022034.1:0-30154 GCA_004027595.1 Dinomys branickii | reverse complement strand
AGCTACTTCTGCCCATATTAGGAAACATCCTCCGCCTCCAACCTTAGACCTCCACGTAGCTATTTCCTCCAATAAATGTAAAAAGCCACTTAAACTAACCAATGCCATCTGCTTCTGTAACCGCGCTTGCAAAGACCCCTCCTCCCTTTGTTCTAAAGCATATAAGCCCTGCTCGGGCCCAACTCGGGGCTCTCTGTTCCTCGTGTTCAGTGAGCCCCACGCATGCCTGGATAATAAAGACCCCTTGAGAATTGCATGAGAAGGCGTCTGTTGGTGTCTTCCTATACGCAGTGGGCATCTCAACCCTCACACTAACATTGCTGGGTATGGTGGTACAAGCCTGTGCTCCTAGCACTCTGGGAGGCTGAAGCAGTGGGATTAAAGTTAGAGCCATGCCTATGTAACTTGGTGATTTAGTGAGACCCTATCTCGAAGAATTGGGAGACTAGCTCAGCACTAAGGCCCTGAGTTCAAGCCCTAGTATAAAAAGAGAAGGAAGGGAGGGAGGGAGGGAGGGAGGGAGGAAGGAGAGAAAGAAGCTGCTGTTATGATCACCAGTAGGCCCATTAATTTGAGGTTAGCCAACAATTTGTTGCTTGTAACAAATAGCTAAAGTATTGGGACAAGTTTAGCTCTTCTACTTACTAGATCTGATCTTCTACTTTGAGCCAGAACTTCCTTGTGTAATCCTCATTACATCACCAAGTTAATGGGTTCTTCTCTTCTGCATGTCCTACCACCCACTTGAAGGAAAAATGCAAAGTAGCACCTGTGCTACCCACATACCTTCCTCTACACGGGCAGTCCACAGTGACGCAGGTCTTTATGTAACAGTCTAGATGTGCAGTCTATTGTGGTACCTGCTATTTCTTTTCGCAAGTCGTGACTTATTGCTCTGTCCCTTGCTTCCTGAAATACATGGTAATATTTTTTTGGCTGAATATATCCAACTGACTTGACCGAGATGGTGTAGAATACAGCCTCCCTGTTCTGAGAGCTGCCTGCAGCTAACTGTGAATCTTCAGGTGATGTTTCCAGTGTACTCCCACTCCACGTCTTCACTCACTTAACTCTCCCACCCCTCACTCCACGGAGGAAGCACAAAGGCTTTCTTCTGTGATTCTGGCAAACTGATTTTCATCATTTTAATGAAGTATATGCTATGTAAAAATGATTCACTTGCTTTTTTCTATTTTTAGCTTTGTGAACAATGAAAAGCACTGTGATGTCTTTGTTACCATTCCCAAATTCTACATTGTTTTCTAGTAAATAGGAAAACAGGTTTTAAGAATTGAAAGCATCAATTCTATTTTAATGCACATGTTACTAATTTGTGCTCTACAGGCATGACATTGTTATCTGTAAGTGGAGTAATGATTTCTGATGATTTCTAATTTCTGATTAGAAATAGAATTTGAAGTATTAGATTAGAAATTCTTCCTTTTGACATAAAAATTAAAGGCAAGTATTCACTACATAAACTTTCGTGCTACTGTCTAATTTCTACACTGGAAATTGGCAAAGAAACAGTCTTTTCCCCATAAGAACTCACATGAAAATCTGCCTAAATACCTACAAAATTAAATTTTACAGAATGTGACTGTTTTGGTTACTTTTTTTCTCTCGTTGCTGAGACACAATACCCAACACTCAAAATGAAGGAAGGAAAGATTTATTGAGCTTAAAGTTTGTGGAGCTGGTTCTGAGGCAGAGTGGCACTTGGCAGAGGGCGAATGTTCATGGCAACAGAGCACAACAGAAACAACCAGCGAGAGGGAGAAATGGCTGCAAGCAGCCTCTTTCCCTCCCTTACCTTGTAAACAGCCTACCCCCACCCAGGGGGCGTGTAGCTCTCACACAATCTCCGTGCCCTCCTCTTCTACAGGCTCAGAATGTGTACAAAGTAAGCATCCTGGCTTCCTGCTGAATCACTCAGCCAAACCTGCATCCCCAAGTTGACACAATGTATCAGCCATGACAGTGACTCCAGAGAAAATAAACTGAGGGCCAAAATAATTGCACTGCTTTTGTACTTCTGATTACATAAAACATGCTTCAAATAAAAATAAATAAATTCAAGTAAATCACAATTACTTTCCCTTCTTTCCATTTCACAATTTTGAAATAAACTGAAATTGATTTGTAGTCTATTTTTCCTACCTCCTGATTTTCTTTTTCTCTTTTTTTGCTTCTTGAATATATAAAGTCCAAAACCAAAACCAAAACTTAGTTTTCTTTACAGTATATATTTAATAAATACAATTGGCTAACTTTTCAAAAAATGAACTTTATTGTGGCATAACTTTTTTACAATAAATTATCTCACTCTTTATATATTTTGATGAATTTTGAGAAATGTACACATGCACACAGGAAACCACAATGAAAATTAGGTGCAGAAACTCCTATTACCCTCTAAAGCCCCAAACCTTTCTCTAGATAATGCACTTTCCAGCTCCAGCTAATCCCTGACCTGCTTCCTGTCACTGTCGGTTTGAAATTCTTTTCTATAGTTCCATAACAGCGTAATGATACTTAATGAATTTTTTTCTGGCTTACTTCATTCAATATAATGTTTTAAGATTCATCCATGATCTTGGACCTATCAATAGTTTATTTCTTTTTTCTTGCCAAGTAGTATTTCTTTTCTTGTTTTCTTTGTGTGTGTGTGTGTTACCAGGGATCAAACTCAGGACTTTGCGCTTGCCAGGAAGGCACTTATTCCACTGAGCTATATCCCCAGCCAAGTAGTACTTCTTTATATGGCTAAATTTCCATTTGATTACTTCACCTGTTTACAGACCAGGAGATTATTTCTGCTGTGGGGCTCTTAATAAAATTACTAACAGTCTTCCACAATTGTTTGTGAAAGGGTGTGTTTTCATTTCTCCTGCAGAGTAAAAGAATATAAGCATATTCTTTGTAAGCAACTATGTTTCCTGGATATAATTCCTTTGTTATATATTGTAAATATTTTTTGTATACTGCAAATATATATATTTTTCAATTTTGTTTTCTGAATGTAGTACTTCAAAAAGTAGATGTTTATGTTTTCTTTTTTATGGAAAATAGATAAAACAAAATTTCATAACTAAATAATGGGAGCATAACAATAGTTAATACATTACATGTTGTTATCTTTGAAGTAGTTACTCCGTGTACAAGATATGGGCATAAAAATTTTTCCAATCAACATTAGCACAGGGCTGGGGATATAGCTCAGTGGAATAAGTGCCTGCCTAGCAGGCGCAGGGTCCTGAGTTCGATCCCCAGTACCGCAAAAAAAAAAAAAAACATTAGCACAAACCTTCCTTTTTAATGATCTCGAAGACTAATAGCGTAACTGACTTGCATTTTTTACCTTTTCCCTACTGACCTTTCCCCTTTCACCTGTCCTAGTTTCTTTTTCCTTTTGAAGAATTTCTTCCCATTTCACAGTATCTATTCTACACTGTAGACCTTATTTACTCTTTCAATTAAAGTACAAGTTTACCAATTTTTCTTTAATAATTTTGAACATTTTTTTCAAATTTTAATAATTTTATTTATTTTATTTTAAAAATTAAAAAACTGACAAAACAATGAAGACAAAATCAAAACAACACAAAAACAACAAAAATGATACATGACCTCAAGATAGAATTATAGAAATTTACAATGGTTGCTAAATTGCATACTATTATCTTCAATGAAGATCCTCAGTCCATTAGACATAAGAATGCAAGATTGATCAAACAAAGACAGTAACAAGTAAAAAAACAATAAATATAATAAAAAAACATTGGAAATGAAGCAGAACTTCATCATACAACATGGTAGGAGTTCAACAATGGTTCCTATACTGCATATTGTTTTCAGATCAATTACCACATTCAGGCATGTAAAATTTGTCAAGAAAAAAAGAAAAATTTAAGCGTTGACTGTTCCTCTCAATAAACCACAGACATTAGCAATACATCTATTCTGGCTATTTATATATGTATAAATTTTGTTTTTCATTAAAAAACCAAAAACATAACAAAATATGTATATATAGATACGTAGGATAGCTAGGATAATTGTACTGCTAATGTCTGTTGGTTTATTGAAAGAACTCTTAATGTGTAATTGTTTGATCAATCTTACATGACTCTATCTGGTTATATGTACAACCATTTGAAGATTACATTGTGTGGTATAACAACCATTATTAATATCTATCACAATGTTTTGAAATTCTGTGCATGTTGCATGCTATTTAAGACATCTGTTTATCCTTCTTGCAAGTCTGAAGATTCATTTGCTTTCTGTTAGAATAGCACTCTTCAACAGAAATTTGCAATGGTGGAAAGCTTGTACATCTATGATGTTCAGTTGGTGGCCGGCAGTCACACAGAGCTGTTGAGCAATTAAAGTGTACCTGGGCAGATGTGCAACTAAATTTTTAATTTCATGTGAACTTATTTAGATTTAAATAGCCAAATGTATCTAGTGGCTACTTAATAGGACAGCACAGAACTAAGAAGGAATTTTTATATTTTTCAATTTTATGTTCAAATTTATCACTTCCTAGTGAAAGTTCAAATGAGGTAGTGTGAGTCTTCCAACTTCATTTTTCTCCCCCAAAGTTGTTCTGCCTACTTTGAGTCCTTTGCATTTCTATAAAAATGTAAAAAAACTAGTCAATTTCTACAATACAACACAATACAATACAATAAAAAAGACTGCTGGGATTTCGATTTGGATTGCAATGAATCTATTAGTTATTATGGGAGAATTGACATTTAGGCTGTCTATCCCAGTCTGTCTGTCCACTTATCTGTTTTATTTGTCCAAGAAATAATTTTTGGTTTTGTATAAGTTTGTATATATCATTTGGAAAAATTTTATCAATTTTTATTTTTTCCTTGATAATATATATTACATTTTTGGAGACGGGATCTATGTTAATTTCTACATAGTTGTATATTTCTATTTTTTAATTTCTTTATCAGAAAATAAACTTTAATCAGTAAGACTTATTTGATGGAACAACATATGATCTATTCTGGCAATGTATCCTGTCACTTACACTTGAAAGCATATGTCTCCTCTCCACATTGGACACATAGTTCTGCAAGGTAAGTAACAAAGATAAATAGTAGCGCTGGGTACATTTTCTTCATTCTCAATGATGTTTTGTCTTCTCACTTCCTTACTTGAATAGGTATAGAAATCTTGCAGAATCACACGTCACTTTTTAGTTTCTTCTTTTAGATTTTTTCTCTATGTATTTCATATTTCTCTTATGGGTTACATGCACTTTTAGGAAGATTATATCTTTGTCTTGGTTACTTTTTTCTCATTGCTGAGACAAAATACCTAACACCCAAAATTAAGTAAGGAAAGGTTTATATAGCTCACAGTCTGTGGAGGTTTCAGTCCATACTCAGCTGGCTCCAAGGCAGAGTGGCACAGGGCAGAGGGCAACAGTTCATGGGGCAGAATACAGCAAAAGTGACCAGAGCAAAAGGGAGGAGTGACGGCAAGCACTCTTTCCCTCCCTTACTTTGTATGCAAACTACCTGCCCCAGGGAGGGTATAGCGCTCACATGTATAATTCCAACACTGGACCATGAATCAATCATAAACTCTAGAAGCCCGCCCCGTGACTGCATGAGGCTTTGAGAGAACATCCAGACACAGACTATAACAGTCTGGGTGAAATGACCCCCTTTTCTCTATGAATACTGCTCTTATCACTGACAATCATCCTTCTTCCATTATGTTGGCTGACATTAACATAGTCCAGCATTCTTCTAAAAAGACTTTGAATGGTAATTTTTTCATCCTTTAACTTGTATCTTATCTACAGTCTTCACTTCTAAGTTATATTTCCTTTAGGGAGTATGTGACTATTGCTTTTTAGATAGTCTGAAATTTCTGTTTTAGGTGAAAAAGCAGATAGTAAACAGTTTAAGATTTGCAGGTGGTGCAGTGTTGTCTTGAATCTATTGAACATCACCCTCACAGTGTGA
Organism: Dinomys branickii; assembly: GCA_004027595.1. Lineage (NCBI taxonomy): Eukaryota > Metazoa > Chordata > Mammalia > Rodentia > Dinomyidae > Dinomys > Dinomys branickii. The sequence goes on along the minus strand of PVLD010022034.1, from coordinate 24,158 downwards.
AAGGAAAAGCAGAAAATGAACAAATGGGGAGGATGACGGAGTTACAATTTTTGTTTACAAAACTAGAGGACAGTTCAGGCTTGGCTCACAGGCTAAGGTCTACCAACCCATTGTTTGCATTATTTCAATTAAAATAACTGTTAAATATGAGTGTATCTGCACTACTACCTTTTCATCCAATTTTGGTTTGTTCCAGCTGTGCTTTCTACATTTCCCCCTATAGTCTTGTCTTCTATTTGGTCGATTTCACTATTCCATTTACCCTCATTATGTTATTAGCTGTAATTGTGTACCTTATTTTTATAGTAACATTTCTAGGGTTTGTAATTGCATCTCTAATTTATAAAGTGTATCCTAAAAGAATATTCCTTTTAACATATAGTGAATATACTTCATATTCACTATATTTTACTTCCACCATTTTTTCTTTCTCCTGGGTGCTGGAGATTGAACCTAGAGCCTTGTAAGTGTAAAGCATATACTGTATCACTGACCTATAACCGCAAAACCTCTACGTGTGTTTGAAACCTGGTAATATATGTGTTATGTTTCAGATCTAAAATTCCCAAATTCTCTGTGTTCAGAGGTGGGATGTCTGGAAGGTGGCAGGATCGTGGAAACACTGTGCTTCTCAGTGGATTCATTCAGTTATGAATTTAAAACTGAAGGTACCATTGAGAGGTGGGGCTGGTCTGCGAGGCGGTCACTGGCGCCTTTCCAGAAGGGCCTGACCAGAAAGGCCTGACTGGAAAGACTGACTGGAAGGGCCTGTCACCTGCCTGCTCCTCTCCCTCCATCCCTGGCCACCACAACGTTAGCAGCTGTCCTCACTATGGCCCTGGTTGTGTCCTTTCTGCTTGGAACTGCTGACTATGGCCTGTAACAAGCAGTCAAATTAAAACTCTCCTTTCAGCTGTGGATGTAGGGTATTTGGACCAGTAATAAGGAAAATAACTAAGACAACCTTGTTATTATTTTTTCTTCAAATGGTTATTATTTTAAATAACTTTAAAAATGAAAAAATATTATTCGCAAGGCTACTGGTGGGGGAAACATTGGCTTGTGTATTTCTGACAAGACTGTAGTTGTTTCTTTGTTCTTTTTTCTATAATATATCAGTTTTTCATGGATGGTTTAAGAGTATTCTTTTTTTTCTTTTAAAGAGAAAATATAATAAATGATACAAAATTTCAAAACAAGATAGTAGAAGAATAACAATGGTTAATACATTGGGTATTGTTATCTTCAAAGTAGTTATTCATATCACAAAATGTAGGCATGAAAAATTGATCCAACAACGTTTTCTTTTAATCAGTGATCTTAAGAAATTTCAGTAAGCCATTTTTGTGCATAAGTGTGTATATACATACAGTTTATCGTGAAACATACTTGGCTGGTGAATAGTTTTCTCTCAGAATCTCATTGGTGACATGCTCTTCAGGAAGTACTAGTCTGAAGAAATGCTAATTAATGGCAGTTGCCTGTATGTCCATTTCCATTGGAGCTTGTCCTACCACATCTTTACTTCATGAAAATGTGATTGATGTTTATGCACACCTATGTTTAAAAGGTAAGTTATTTAAGTAATTTATTTAAGATATTTTATTAAAGTAAGAGAATTTAATATCATTATTTGATTTTAGAATCATTAAAAGACTGATTAGAAAAAATAAAACAATAGCAAGGCTACAGTCACAAATTGTGATTGGATAATAAGTACATATAATCTCAAATAAAAGCTTACACATAACAAAGCAGCAATGAAAAAAACAAAAATTGTAAAATGAATAATCAATCATCTTAATAAGAAAATCTCATAAAATGTAATAAGGTTGTTATAATCCTAAATTATAGAAAAATATAAGAATCCAAGAATACAAGTTTACTTTGAGGATGATGAAAACATTTTATGTACTATATCTCAGCATGAAGTCTCATAGCAAACCCAGTAAAACTCTTGGATGATTGATTTCGTTTACGAAATTGGCAGTCAGCATTGTGAAAAATAAGGATCCAATTGTTCCTATGTGTCTGACTTCTTGAAAGATGTGAAGGAAAACTCTTAAATTATCTTCTGCAATGAGCTCTTCGAGTGCCAGCACCATACCACTGAACCCAGCTGTGGCTTCTGAGTCCACAGCCTCCCTCTATGGCTCATGCTTTGTGTCAGCCTGGCTTCTGCTTTGTCTTCCTGAGTCAGGACAGCCTGCATGCTGACATGTTTGTGCCACCCTCACCAAAGCTTATTGCTCTTGATGCAGAGGTCTCTTTCCGCTAATGAAAGTAAATAGTAACACATTACTTAGCAGGTGATTAATGTATAAAGCTTTCTTCTCTCACATGATGATGCACAATAAAACAAAGTTAGAGAGACAGTTTAGGGTCAACACACTGAGAGTGAGCTATGAAGAAATTCCGGAATATTTAGATACAGTCGTCTCCTCCAATGGCGTCCTTCGGTAGCACTTCTGAGAGATGTACAAGAGACAGCTGTTTTCTTACAGTTGTTGGAGAGAGAGAGAGGATGAATATTGGTTATGAAAGAAAAGGGGAGCAGAGGTAACATTTACACAGGGTTAGTTTCACAAGCACAAAAGCCAAGGGAAGCTTCACACTCTTCGCAGACTTCAGTAAAGAGCCTAGGAGCTTGTTGGCTGAGCTTTGCAGTGAGAACAGTATGTGTCTCTAACGTTCCTGCAAATGCTACAACCCTGTGCTTCAATCAGTGTGTGGTGCGAGTGATGAAACTGACCTGGATGTGGCTATGGCTGGAAAGAATGGTCACAGCCCGCTGCCGGAGGCTGCAGTTACCTTGCTGTTCATAGCCTCCAGGCATGTGTTGTACTGAAAACTCAACGTTATGGCCTTCAGAGTGTGATTGCTTTATGCTAAAGTCAGAATTCAGTATGTACTCTGTAGTTTTTGGAAAGAAAGAAAATATTAAAGAATGATCATAACATACGTGTGTTGAAAATCAGCCCATCCAAAAGACAGTACATTTGGGAAGAAAGTGTTACTGGTATCCTCAGAGAAATCTCACTTTACAAGGAAAGTTTACAACACTATGAATTAAACACAATGAGTATATTTTACACTTCTTTAATGTTGATTATTTAATTAGAGAATATGCAAGAGCTTGTGACTTTAATTCCCAGTGCAATATATTTTCTTATCAACTCTGTGTTCATATCAAAATATCCTTTAAAATCCTCCTTAAATCCACTCTGATGGTCTATGAAAAGTTGTAGTTAATTGCATAGACCTTGCATTTAAACAGTAAAAAAATGAATAATTTTCTTTTAATGTGTTGGAATGCACTTGGATTGAGGCAATCTGTTTTCTGACTGTAAACATCATTGTATCATGATTTTTAATATCAGGATTAGAGTATACTTTTATTAATATATCTGATACAATGTAGCATATTTGTGTGAACTTTGAAGCTGTCCTGTCTGGGGAGGGGATTACGAGTATTTTTAAGCTAGTCTTCAAGATATGAGAATCTCGGCAAATCTTCTCTAGTTCTATATTCCAATAAACTGTCTGAATAACCCCTGAGGAAAGCCATATTTGGAATTAAATTTATCTTAGTTCGGGTTTTATAGAATATGTATTCAGACTTGTTCTTAAATGCATCCTTAGGTCTTTGAAATAAAGTTGAAAGGTTCCATGAATAGAGCTTCTATATTTTTAGCTTGTTTGAACTTTTCTTCAAACATAACAGGTGCAAAATACACAGTGGTATCTCAGTTTATGAACTTAATTCTTTCCACAATTCTGGTCATAGTTTGGTTGCAATCAGAGTGAAGAATTAGAAAGAGAAAGTGGAAACCAAAAATTCAGACACTGCATTTGAGATCCAGAAGGGCTACAATTCAGCCAAAAGGAAACACTTTGGAGAGTGACTCTGAGCAAAGAATAACTAAAGAGATGTGATAAAATCCAAAGAATGATAAGGACATCATGGACACCAAGAAAATAAGAACTAGAAGTCATTAGAACATTGAAAATATCTAGCAAATAAATTTAAGAAAGAAAAATATATAATATTTTAGCCATAAATTCTAGCTTAATTTTTATCATCAATGTAAAAGTGAACTCTTCAAATAATCGTGTGAGTGTATTTAAGAGAAGAAATGTCAGAATCTTTTAGCTTTGCATCTTGGTGATAACCACCATCTTGCCCACCAGATGACTCTGGCCTGCATTCCAAACCCTATCCCATAAAGTCCTGAAGACAGCTGAGCACCTGGTGCCAGGCACTGATGATAGCTGGGCTGTCTCTTAACTGACATCTGATGTGCTAATAGTTCTTGACAAAGCCCACATCCATACCTTTTCCTAGCGTAGCATATAAGCCCCCTCTTTTCTCTGAATCTAGGAATTCTGAGTTGCTGCTGGCTGAGACAGGGTTCTCTTTTTTCTGTCCATTAAGTTCTTAATAAATTGCATGCTTTGTTAAAAAATAAAAAATAAATAAATAAATAACTATAAGTAGAAGAAGCAATGTATGGTGGCAGTTTAGATACATAAGAGGGTTACACTTCCACATAGGGTGATTGGGGGTGGCCTCATGGAAAATATGACGCTACAGCAGATTCAAAGGAGGTAGAAGAGAGAGATTTTTGTGTCTCCTGGTGTAATGGTTGGTACATTGTGTCAACCTGAGAATTTCAGAAGTTTAACTAAGCAACTCAACAGGGGGCCAGGGTTCTTTCTTGGTAGATATGCTGAGCCTGTGCAAGAGGAGGGCACAGAGATAGTGTGAGTGCCACATCTACCTGGAGTGGGCGTGGCCTGGTTACAATGTAAGGGAGAAAAAAGAAGCTTTTGCTCTTGCTGCTTTTGCTGTCTTTTGCTGCCTTGAACTGTCACCCCTGTACTTTGCTACCCTGCTTTGGAGCCAGCTGACTATGGACTGAAAGCTCCTCAAACTGTGAGCTAAATAAACATTTCCTTCCTTAATTTTTCATGTCAGGTATTTTGTCTCAGCAATGAGAGAAAAGTAACTAAGACATTCAACAACTGAGGTTTTGAGCCCAAATCTAGAAAGATAAATTGGCTAAAGGGATAGCAAACATTTGTGCCCAGCCTGTTGAGGTCAATGAGGATCCAGGACATTAAAAAAATAAACCTCTGCTGTGACATCCCATAACTCAGTGAGTCCCTGATCTTCTGACCAAGGAGACTGCAGGATCACAGAGGAAAGTTATTTATGTTGTATAGTGTGGCTGAGGAGAATCACCTGGAGAGAAAAAAATCTCCCAGACTTTCACAGAAAGCAACTTGGTCAAGCAATAGGCATGACTCACCCAGATGGCTGACACTGATGGAAGTATTAAAAAGTGCTGTTCATGGTTCCAAGGTAATTCCTGAGGAGACTTAACTGACCTTGATAGATAGCAAAACGGTGATTAATACAGGTCTAAATTAACTTGATCTTACACATCCAGCAAAAAAGTATAACTACAAGATACAGAAAACAAAGCCATAGTAATATGTTAGTTATAAAATTTCAAATCACTAACACCTTCTGACAATTGTTAGCTATACCGGTGACTGAGTACTATTATTGGTTAAGGAGCTGCATAGGGTTAAATTGCTGAACACAGGCACCTGAAATCTGTGAATTGGGAATCTTTAGCCTAAATGAGTAGGTTCACTCAGAATGGAAAGTGTTTGAGAATGAGATCTTCACAGAGTCCTCCAAACAGTCACTTCAACTGACCACCCGTCACTTGCAACTACAAAACAGAAAAGGGCAGAAGTGGGGAGCAGCTAAAGCTGGAGAGTGATCCTACAAGTGATGGGAGCCACAAAGACAAGTTGTTCCAGCTCTGAGAACATGAGGTGCTCAGGCGAGCCCGGCAAAGTTACTAGGCAGAGGGGTTGAGATCGACATCAACCTCCTGAGAGTATAAATAAACAGACGGTGGCGGCTGAGCAGTTCCTTCTCTTCCCCGCCAGAGAGAGGGCTCCGCTTGATCTCAGCTTTCTGTATAACAAAGCTGGCTAACTCCAAGGCCCAAAGGGCGGAAAGAGCGTGACACAGGAGTGCTGTGCGCCCCATGGCAGCCAGTGAGCAGAGAGAGGCGAGGAGCTGGGGATGGGAGTGCACCTTCTAGGATGCTCATCTCACCGTAGCTGGCCTCCTCCAACAAGGCCCCACCTCCAAATATGAGACTTTTAGGGGACATTTTAAATCTAAACCTAGCAATGTACCTTTTGCTTTATAGTTATTTCTATATTATTAGGCCTTTTCTAATAAAGTATTTTGTCATCAGCAAAGGTCTTACTAGCAAGCATCTGTAATGAAACTGCTTAAGAAAAGCTTACTTTGCCATGTGGATGGAAATCTTTTGGGTAAATTCTCCTTGTAGGGACTTAAAGTCATATTATAGGAACTTTCACTGGATATCAAGTAACTGTGAAAGACTGAAAAGGCACAATGGCAGTTGACCCTACCAGGTTATGAAATGTATAGATATTTGTCTTGCTTACTTTTCCTTCATTGCTGAGACAAAATACCTGAAGTCCAATATTAAGGAAGGAAAGGTTTATTTAGCTTACAGTTTGTGAAGGTTTCGGTCCATACTTGGCTGGGTCCAAGGCACAGTGGCACTTGGCAGAGGGCAACAATTCATGGCGGTGGAAAACAGCAAAACAACAAGAGCAAAAGTGAGGAACGGCAACTGGAAGAACAAGCCCCTTTCCCTCCCCTACACTGTATGCAAATTTCTCACCCCAGGACAAGTGTAGCACTCACGTCCATAATTCCAACACTAGACCATGAATCAATCATAAACTCTAGAAGCTCACCTTTGACTGCATGAAGCTTTGTGGGGACATCTAGACACAAACCATAACAACACTCATTCTCATGTATAGATTTTAGCTACAGAAAATGCTCAAGCTGAGCATCATTTGCAGATAGATATGTGTTCCATTTTTATTATTCTTCTCAAAGAAAGGGTGCAAAAACATGGTGTTCTGTCCTGAGAACTTATTGGAAAAAATATCTCATTTTGACTTTGCTGCTACTTAAGACTACATCATATTACATGTGAATACCCCTTCCACCCTAGGCTCACAATTTTCACATCGCGGTTCTTATTCTCTGTAGTGCATTATAGAATGAAAAAAGAGAAGAATAAGATACAGTACTAGTTTTCTAACATTGTCACGTCAGGTAAGTCAACAATAATGTGAACCTAATGTTAATTGAGAAGATTAAATAAAATTTCTCAAAATGTTATTAGCAGCTGAGTTAGACAGAAACATTATGGGTAGTCAGACAGGGCCAGGTCCTCAAAGGAGCCAGTGCACAAGGTGGGATATCTTGAAATGGAGAGACAGGCACTTCTGCTCTGGGCCAGACCTCAAGACAAAAGATTAAACAAATGCACCCAAATACATCCTTAGGGGTGAACATCAGGGATTGGTATTCTAAATAAGTAGCAGTTGCCTTGAAAAGTCTCTAACCCAATTCCCTACAGGAAAAGTACCTGTTCTGCATTCATCCCCACTTAATGTATAACTCACTTCTCCATTTGATCCTGATTTAATCAATTTTACCTGAACAACTATACTTGTAATCTTATTGATTGACCATGATTTTGTTCCACTTCATACCCACCTTTTGATTTCCCATTTTTTCTCCAACTTGGACCTGCCTGATGTTGTGGCTTTGCTCTATAAAACCCCTAGGAAACGCAGGGTTCTTGGCAACCCACTCTAGCCTCCTCCTGTCCCTCTCTCAGGCAGAAGCTTTCTTTCCCTCAAAAAATATATTCTGGGCTCCTTTGAGGACCTAGCCCTCTCTGACTACCCATAATAACAACCCCGATTGTTCCCAAAATTCATTCTTCAATTTCAGAGAACATGAACTTGTCCCATGTAGCTTTCAGATTGGGAGTTTTTCTCCCCCATATCAGAAATTTTACATTCAGGTCTCAGACTCAGAAGTGAACATCCTGCGGAGCTGCCAAACTTGAAGGCAGTTATGTGGTGTGGGAGATGCCACAGCTCCCTGCCTAGATTTCCCTGTTCAAGACTGAGGATCTCACTTCACAGTTACCAGGAGAGCTGCTGTTCCTAGGTGTCAGCTGAGTCTGTCTCCAAGCACAGCTCCTGGAGGGAAGCTGCCTCTGTCCTCTCCCAACAGACAGTTTGTATCCAAGGCTAGCCATTGCTGGATGCCCAAACTCTTGCTCCTCATCTGGGACAACATCAATGTAAAGTGCTACTTAATAGAATGGCTGAGACCCCTCTTGGCATTTTAGTAAAGTCAACTTCTCCCTCTTCCCAATGTTCCTTCTCTCACTCTCTCCCAGGTATTGGTTGATGGGGATCACTACGAAGCATACCTGAACAAGACTTAATCAATTGGCTTTTCATGTTCACTTGTAAATCTGTCCAAGGCCTAGGCTCCTTATTTGGAAATAGCAGACTCATAGTAAGTGAACTTCCGTGAGTTACTAATCCTTACTAAAGCCTGTAGTGGTGGAGGAAAGCCTCAAAGGATAAGACAAGATCACTAATAGGTTTTTCCAATGCAGAGAGAGAAGTAAAGCAAAATAGAAAATGCCTTTATTGTGGGCGTGGAGAAGACCACAGTAGGGGAAAGAAAGGAAACTTGGAACTTCAGAGGGCTTTTTGTGGGATCCTGGACTAAGTAGGCCCAGGCAGGAGGCGGGATTAGGAGGCAGACTACCTGACATGGTGGACCAGGATTGGGCAGGAGTGTGGGAAAGGGAAACAGGATATTACAAAAGGGGAAGTAGGAAGTCGTAATGACTCAGCAGAAGGGTGGCACTTAGCGTATGACCTTTAAAGGCCCGTGCCATATTGGCTTTGACCTCTACTGGTCAACACCATTTTGGCCTGGCGCTATACTCTGAGCACAACACATGACCACCAGTGCCATATTGGCTAGTTGCCATAGTGACTAGGCAGGAATCACAGTGAGGTGAGAAACCAATCAATCACAGCCAGGGACACTTGGATCTGATCTCATCTAGATAAAGACTGTAGACAAAGGCATCTCACTCCTGGGTGGAGTACTGTAATATCTTACTTAGAGAAGTCCTTGAGTGATTCTGCCATTCTTGCGTACTCCCCTCCTTTCTATTGATAACCAAAAAGTATTTGCCACCCAGAGAAGGTGTTGGTCTTAGCCCTGAGAGAATCTTGAATTCTGAGAGGGCTTCGATCCTTCTGGAGGTGTGAAATCTTTCCATTTGCCTCATTTTATTTAGCCTTCATGGTATGCTTATTCAGGAGATTTCAGAGGTGATGAGCCCACAATAACTAAGGAATATTATTAACCTTATAATTGATTTTGAATATTTACCTTTTAACTTCTTCCATAGAAACCTCTGTTTCTTCACAGACTGATTTACAGCATCTGGTTAGTACAGTGGTGATGGTATATAGTTATTTTTAAGGAGAAGCAGTGCTGGGATTTGCAACATCTGATTCCCAGAGATTGTTGGAATATTCATGTTCCTCTTTATTAATTTTTATTCAGAATGTGCACATGAGGTGTTCTGGATCAGAGACATATTTCTTGCTTTATAATAAATATGCATGTGATTCCCTTCAACCTTTCTAGTTCTCTTTTCTGGGGTGATGTGATGAAATCTAGGTGCAAAAACTTCATACACGAATAGCTGGGCATTCCACTGGTGAGGTTCGGAGGAAAAATGGATTCTTTCATTATACCCAAAAAAGAGCTGGCTTTTCCCTTTCCTTCTGCAAACGCAAGAGAAAGGTTTGGCTCTATGGAGATGAGTAGAATGGGTCCTGCCTTATCCCTCTAATCTTTTGTAAAGTACAAATTTCTGTCCTGGACACAAAGTCTCAGGTGTCTTCCAGGGTTTTATGACCTGCAGATGTCACCAAGGTCCCAGAACTCACTTCCTTTTTAAATGTAAACACATACCTTTACAATTAAGTGCAACTCTCTGGAGTTCTTTCAGCATCTTTGGAGTTGTAAATTAACATCCCAACACTTGCTGTTAGCCCAAGAACCTAATCTTTCAGACAATTTATTTGGAAAGCCCAACCTGTGCAGAAATACAATAATATTTTCTCCACTTCCTCTAGCATTACAGTTGAATAGAAGATCAGGTATTTCCATTAAAGAAACTGTGTGCTGTGATTTAACAGTGCAGTTTCAGAGTTTGGCATTCCAAGAATCCAGGAGATTCTATAGACCACGTGATAGTCTATGATACATTCTTTTTCTATTTAAACTAGCTAATGTAATTTTTGTGTGTTTGCAACTAAGATTTCTAACTGATAAAGACCTCATTTATATATGAAATATGATCAAAACATAGGTTGAATATTTAAATTAAGCAAATGTACTACAGTAAAATATACTTTGACTTCAGTCTCCCTCAAAATACATTACCTTGCTTCAGACATACTTATACCACTGCTTTTGTCTCCCTTTGCCTCAGCGCTGGAAGTCCTCTTCCACCAGTGCCTCTAGTTGTGCTCCTGCTGTCTCCGTGCCCCAGGTTGTTTCCAAATGTTTACCTTTCATGCTAATTTTGACTTGGGGAAAAAAGCTAGAGGTTGCATGGTTCCATATCTGGTGAATAAAGCAGATGAGGGAACTCTAATGCCTTTACAAGCCTGTCTTTCTGTTTAATAGTCCTCAGCAGCACATTCTCTGAACTTTTTATTGCATCTTGTAAAGACAATCATAAAGCAGGACTTCTAGAACTACTTTACAAAGTAGAAAGGAAGATAAGTGTGTTTAAAGTTGGGGGAGTATTTTGAGGGAGATTAATGGTAATTCATCTTTCACTGTAATAAAATTTTTAGCTTAAACATTCACCCTATATTTTAAAACATACAAATAAAATATACTTTGTGTAAAAGACATACATTCATAAATGGTGAATGCATATATTGGGATCATAAATATAAAATTCAAGACTACCTGGTGGGGAACTTGACATAAGAGGAAGGGAGAGAATTTTGATGAATGAGTTACAAGAGTGACTTAACCATATTTGAAGTATTTTATTTATCATAAAAATAAGGGTGTAGTGATAGTACTTTATCAACCACAATTATATCTACTTACCTAGAGTTAGGGAGATTATATATATTATGCATATATAATTTGATATTACATAAAAATTTAAAAGAACTGCAGATAATCCTTAGTACAAAATTTAAATTGGTACAACAAAGTAGCTTACAAATACCGTGACTTAAAGGCAAAATAAAGAGGGGCTGGGGATATAGCTCAGTAGCACTGTACTGGCCTGCGAAGTGCAAGGTCCTTGGTTCAAATTCCCATAACCCTGTCAAAAAAAGATAAAGAAAAAAAATTCTTATGTAAAAATTATTAGAGAAATAGCCTAAATTCATGGACATTTCAGGTTCATGCAGTCATTCAGTGATCCAGATCTCCTTCCTTTCAAGGCTTTTTGTTTTCCCAGGGCTCTCTCCCCATCTTTGTGGTAAAAACCAAGTCACAAGTGAGTGTAATCCAGGTCACAGCAAGGGAGAAAGGATTATGAACACAACATGCGAAGCAAGACTGAGACCAGGAAGCAGTGTGTTTCACTAGAGAGAACTGAAAGCAAATAGAGAGGCCAGGCTGCAAGAGATTCAGAAGATGGGTGTGTTAAATCACCTCCCTTCCTCTTTCTTTTAAATCACCTCCTTCCCTCTTTCTTTTACCCACCCTCCCTCTCTGTCTTGGTTACTTTTCTCTCATTGCTGAGGCAAAATACGAAACACCCAAAATGAAGGAAGGAAAGGTTTATTTAGCTTACAGTTTGTGGAAGTTTCAGTCCATACGTGGCTCATTCTGAGGCAGGGCGGCACGCGGCACAGGGCAAACTGTACAGGGCAGCAGAGCACAGCAAAAACAACCAGCAAAAGGGGGGAATGGCTGCAAGCAGCCTGTTTCCTTCCCTTACATTGTAAACAGCCTACCCTCACGCAGGGGGGTGTAGCTCTCACATAACCTCCATGCCCTCCACTTCCACAGGCTCAGGATGTGTACAAAGTAAGCACCTTGGCTTTCTGCTGAATCACTCAGCCAAACCTCTAACTCCCCAAGTTGACACAATGTATCAACCATAACATTCCACCTCTTGTCAACTTGGCAACCAGACACATTTCTTTAAACCAGTATCCAGATACAAAGACATGCTTATATTAGAATTATAACATTTTGCCCCCATACAAATGAAAATTAAACACTTCCAACATTTAAAGGCACAAAATAAACATTACCATTCCAAAAGGCACAAACAGGGTAATACAGAGCATGGGGACCAAAGCAGTTCCAAACTCCAGCAAGGCTAACATTATGTCCTGTAATTCCACATCCAGCATCTGAAGCAACTTGTGGCACATTGTGAGCTCCAAAGGGCTTGCATGAGTCCACCCCTATGGCACTTGTGGTGGTTACAGCTCCCACGGCTTCTCTCTTAGGCCCGCTTTGCTCCCTCTTTGCAGATTTCCTTAGATGATCCACGTTCCTGTCTTTTCTAAACTTCTGAGGTCTCCAGGGCACTGTTTGCTTCACACCCACAGCCTCACATATTGCCATCTCAGGGGCAGACTGCCTGGCCTCCCAGGCCTTCTGAAATCTGGGTGGAAGCCTCTTTAACCTCAGAACTCTTGCATTCTCCATGCACCTAAAGCCAGGGCCACGTGGATGATGCCAAGGTCTGCTGCCATCTGGAGCAGTAGCCAAACTTTCTTCTCTCATGGCCATAGGGGTCGAGTGCCTGGATCGCTGAGCACACTGAATCCAATTCTGAGGAGCAAATTCTCTATGTCGCCTCCATTCTGGAACCTGGTGTGGCCACCGCTGTCATTCTGGAACATGGTGCTCTTTAGCTTCCTTCTCAAGGCAAGGTCTCTCACCTTTACAGTTTTGAGGCTGCAAAGGGTGGAGACTTGCTGCTTGTGTTGCCCTCAAGCCATCTTTTCCATTCTCTTGTTCCTTCACAGCAATAGAGATCACCTCAGCCTTATCTTTGCAGTCCACAGTTTTATTGGAGCTTCCTTTCTGGCCAAACTCACATTTAAAATCATCCTGCTGGGCTCTTTGCTCTTGATTCTCAGTATAGATCTGGCTAAAAGCTGCCAACATTAGCCATGCCACTGCCCCAATATTCGACTGCCTTGAAATTTCTTTTGCCAGATTAATCACTTCGCTGCTGCCCTTAATCTCAGTCTTAGGCAAAGTCTCTGGACAGGAGCAAAATGCAGACAAACTTTCCGCCAAGCCATAACATACATCATCTGGAGTCCAACAGTCAATGCAGTCCTTCCCAACAGAAACCTCCTGAACCTGGTCTTTACCAGCAGGATTTTCATCAACCTTCTGGTCTTCCAAGCTCTGACCAGACATCTCCAAACCTTTCCAAACTCTTCCCACAGGCACTTTCCAAAGGCTCTTGAACCACATGGCCAGGTATAGTTACAGCAACGACCCCACTCCACTGGTACCAAATTCTGTCTTGGTTAACTTTCTCTCATTGCTGAGACAAAATACGCAACACCCAAAATGAAGGAAGGAAAGGTTTATTTAGCTTACAGTTTGTGGAGGTTTCAGTCCATACTTGGCTCATTCTGAGGCAGGGCGGCACACGGCACAGGGCAAACTGTACAGGGCAGCAGAGCACAGCAAAAACAACCAGCAAAAGGGGGGAATGGCTGCAAGCAGCCTGTTTCCTTCCCTTACATTGTAAACAGCCTACCCCCACGCAGGGGGGTGTAGCTCTCACATAACCTCCATGCCCTCCACTTCCACAGGTTCAGGATGTATACAAAGTAAGCACCTTGGCTTTCTGCTGAATCACTCAGCCAAACCTCTAGACTCCCCAAGTTGACACAATGTATCAACCATAACACTCTCTTTTTTTTCTTTCTCTTTCTCTTTACTTGGTACTAGGGACTGAGCCCAGGGCCAGTCCTCTACCATTGAGATACATCCCCATCATTTAATTTTTAAAATTTTCACATGTCAAGGTAGGGTCTCACTATGCTGAGACTTGGCTCAAATTTGAGATCCTCTTGCCTCACCTGCCTAGCAAGTAGAGTTACAGGTATAGACCAACACCGTCAGCCTTACTTCATTTTTGTAGAGGAAAGGGGTTTGTAGAAGAAATGGATTTTGCTGAAACTAGTTGTCTCAGGCTAGTGGTTTATCTCAGTGCTAGAGCATTTATTTAACATATGCAAGGCCTTGATTTTATCTCCATAACCTTCGGCAAGGTGAAAGAGCTAGCTGTCTCTTTCAAAGGTGTTTTTATCAAAACTGTGTGCAAAAAATGATTTAATAAAATATAAGTATAGTATCTGAGTAAAATTTTCTTCCCTGCTCACAAATCTACATATATTGTTAATTACTACCTAATCTTGCATCAGAGGTAAGTTTCCATGTTAGGTTAGGAATTATAGAGAACATGCATTGTCTTACTCTCAGCAGGCTCAAGGATTTCAAGTATTATAACCTACTTATACCTTATACTGAGGGTTCTTTGTGAATGATTAGAGAGAGGAGAGTCTGTAGTGGCCATCTGCTAAATTCAAGAAGTTGGAAACTGTAGAAGAGGGTTAAAAAATATAGCACCTCTTGAAAACCAAGAGCCTGAAGGCTCATTGGAAGGTGGCTGGTATGACTCTGCTTTAGTAAGCTGAAGAACCTGGAATCTAATGTCCACAGGAAAAGGTAATCTAAGATACACTCACTTGGGCAAACTGGAGCTCTTCAAAAGCACACGCCCACTTCCTTCTTGATTAGGGTTACTCTGCCCAGGCCAGAAGCCTTAGTGGGTGGTGCCACTCACACCTGTGGTGGGCCCCCCACTTCTGGTTTGCGAACCTCCATGCCAGTAATCTCTGGAGTACCCTTCAGACACACCAGAATTGTGCTAATCTTCTGGGCATTTCTTAATCAAGTCAAATTGCCATATCACAATTAATAGTCATAAGCTTTAAGAAGAAAATAATTAAGAGCTTTTATAACTCTCCTGATTCAAACTCTAGCAACGATTTATCAACACTGCGTATGAGAAAATTACTTCTCTGCAGCACAGTCTTTCTCTGGTCGATCTGACTTGGTTTTCATTCCTCTTTTATTGTATATTCTCACTGTCCTTACCATAACAGGGAATGAACACAGAAAATTATTTTTCCTGAATGTGTTAGAATTTGTGATACTCTTTCCCCAAATTAAGAAAAAATTACCTTTGTCATAGTGTTTGTACATCATTCCTCCTATCTCACTTACTGTGATTCCTCTGCCTCTATCTGTATTTTAAAAACAGACAAGTTTGGGAAAGCAGAATTTCCACGGCTCCATAAGTCTATTTGTGCACTTAGCAAAGATTTTCTCTTTGAATGTTTTTGTTTTCTCTGGGAACATTTTAACCATTTTCAACAAAATAGTTTTTAGGTAGAAAAATCTGCTTATTTCAGCATATTCTTCTCTTTTAGCTATTTAGGAACCAGATTAAAGGAGAGATAAATAACAGAGGAATGTTATTCTACTCTAGTAGTCAGGTTTTAGTACTGTTGTGACCTGCTCCCTTTTGCTACAGGACCTACATGATGCAACTTGTTAGTCAAATGTCATCACATAGTTTATTGTGACTTGCTGTGACCTGCCCCCCTTGTCCCCTTCCCAGGCTGAAAGTTTGCTTAAGCTATATGACTAAACTTGCGCCGCTCCCTGTTCTGTATGCGCCGATAGTGTTCCTAACTGAAACTAGACCCCCACCCCTTAGTTTGTATCTGCTGATAGAATGAAGCTTGACCACCCTTGACCACCACCCCTTAGTCTGTATCTGCTGATAGAGTGACCCCTAACTGAAACTAGACCCCCACCCCTTAGTCTGTATCTGCTGATAGAATGAAGCTTGACCACCCTTGACCACCACCCCTTAGTCTGTATCTGCTGATAGAGTGACCCCTAACTGAAATGTACCCCCACCCTAAGTTTGTGGTTTTTGTGGTTTGCAAGCTTAAAAACCCAGCCGTCCACTCACTCGTCGCTCTCCTTGCCTGCGTTGCACTGGAGACGCCGCTGGGTACCAGCTTAAATAAAGCGCTTCTTAAAGAGATTTCATTTTGTTCCGGGCTTCTTTTTGGGGGTCCCACAAGTACATTTGGGAATCAAGTTTGGATCACAATTTCAGGTTTAGGTTAATAGGGCAACATTTAACATTGATCCAAATGTTTTTTAAAAACTTGCAAAAAAAAAAGAAAAATGAGCCAAATTAAGCAGACTTTAGTGAGCAAAGAACAATACATAAATTGGGGGCCCACAGAAAAGACTCAAAGATCTCTGCTCTGCAAGGCGGGCAGGCGTTTATGGATAGAAACTGAATGACCTACACAACCAGCTTGACTGGGTTCAACTTGTTTTCTGCCAGATTTGAACTTGGCTGGATCAGTTGGTAGCTTGTGACTGCTGAAGCTTGGACACTATGTTTGGCTGAAGCTCGAGTGCTGTGATTGGCTGAGATGGAGCCATTTGTTACAAGAGTATGCTCCTAAATTAGGATTTCAGTTAATTTACATACTAAGTTAATGTGCATTTCCCTTTGTAAGGATTGAAAATATGGAGATATCCTGAGACCAGATTTAGTTTAGTTTAACACAGGTTTGGTTTGAAGCACTTCTCATTAAAATCCTCGCCATAATCACTCCATTTTAAATTTTTAATATCTTGATATTCTGGACCCTAATAAATGCATTAATTTTGCCTTTTTAAGATTGGATATAAAGAAAATGTAGATAGATTTGGATTTTTACTGTTAAATGTGCTTTTGTAAGGTGCTGTGTAACCTTTGATTATTAAAAGAGTAGGTAGTTATTTTAGGAAGATCTCCAAACTGTAGTAAATGTTTTATGTTCTAACAGCATGAAGCCACTTGTGTAATTATTCTATCTCATTGACGGTAAATCTTTTAGTGATGAAACCCCCAAACTGCGGCCCCAAGCCCACTTATGTATACCAAAATGCCAACATTGCATTTAAACCTGAATACTGAGGTTTTAGTTTAGAAAAATTCAAGCATTAACATCTTTTGTTGTAACAGTAAAATACAATAACACATCTTTTAATGACACAAATAGTTTTTTATTGAAAGATAAAATTTTGCATTTGGTCTGCTTTTTCATGATTAATGTAATCTGTGCTAGTGTGTGCATGCTGATAATTTGTCAGCCCTTGGCCAATACTCCATTAGTTTGAGAGCAACACATGCAGCACACAAATCACCTGTTAGCCTGTTTCTTATATCAGATTTGATACAATTCAAAGCTAAAAACAGCTGCTTACAAGCATAAGATGATCCATGCAAACTAAGAAAAACAATCACAAGTGCTTTCATTGCCTTAAACTTATTCGGCAGTGAATTCCACACTTTAAGGATTTCATTTTCAGAGCTGCCAACTGTGCTGTCATCTGCCATTCCCTCACATAGTATCTTCTCAAGTATTACATGAAGGTCATGGAAATTATTTTTCCAGGTAGAGCTTTCTTGAAATTCCAATAACTCCATTTCCAGATTTTCAAAATCTAACCAGTGTAAGCAGGAAAGATTTGGTTTTTCAAATTTGGCTTTATCTGCAGAAGAAAACACAAGATTGTCTCCAGCTTGTGAAACTATAAAAATCTGTTACTAAAAGTATGCATTGCAGCTGCTATAATGCTAGACAGTTCCTTGTAAATTTCCTAATGGCTTATAGGATGGCTTGTAAATGTAGAATTTTCTAAATGCATTTTTAGATTTGGAAAATATTTCAGCTGCCTATTCCTTTCCAGGCCACTTTCAAAAACCTGCAGTTTTCTCTCAAATGTTTTTGTATTACAAAACATGCTTTCTCTGGTTTTCTCTACACCTTGTAGGGTTCTGTTCAGTACCTTGGAGGGTAGTGTGAAGTCTGTTAATCATGAGGTTTTTAAGCCAGGCCATCTCAGTGAACTGTGGATATTCCTGCCCTTTTCCATTCATGAATGGTTTGATTTCACCCAAGCAGGCCACAAATCTCTTTAGGACTCATGCTCTGTGCAGTCATCTGATATTACTGTGCATAAGGAAAGTATTATATTTTTCCTGAATCTCATCCAGAAGTGGTTGAAGCTATTCAAAATTTAAAGCATGAACCGTAATGTGACACCATTTCTGTGACATCTTCAAGGAGATCATCTAACTTTTTGCTTCTTTCCCTGGAGAAAAAAGTTTACTGCTGGATACTACAATGAAATTGAATGACTGGATGTTTTGTTTCTTAACAAAGAACTGTCTGAAACCAGGTGTTGCCCCCACCTTGGAAAGTGCACAGTCACTAGTAATTGATAAACACTTTTTCTGGTTTTATGTCTTATGAAAAAAGCCTCCATGACAGCACTGTAGATACTGTTTCTTGTGTTCTTCAAGGCAAAGGCACCAGCTTCGTCAGCTCCTCTCTCATGACGTCACCAACACCATAGCACAGAATTGCTGCCAGGTTTGCATGATTATTTACATATGCGCTTTCCCCTGAGCACATGGAAAGACAGGCTGTGCTTGGTAAGTCAGTGGTGAGCTGCTGACTAATGCCACTTGCATGTGCAGTGCTCAATCTTTATCAGTATTTTTGCTAAGCAATGATGCAGAGATGCTTTGCACAACTTCACCTCGTTTGGTAAATAATGAAAAGGGGAGTTAGCCCTAGACACTGTGGCCCTTGTAACAAATTTCCATCAGAGAGGGGCTTATTGTTACGGCTTGTGTCTAGATGCCCCCCACAAAGCCCCACGTACTTTTAGATGAGGCTTTTTCAGAGTTAGATGAATTTAGAGTTTGTGATTGATTCATGATTGAATACTAGGATTAAAGGTGCTGGGATTAAAGGTGGGTGATTGCTGGATTGGTCCATTGATTATATTGGCCACCACCCTAATCCCAGCAGTCTGGATAAAAAAAGGGGGGTGAAAACAGGTTTATTCCTTTCTGTTTGCTCTTGTTGCATTTGCTGTCTTCTACCACTGGAGACTGCTGTCACTCTGCCGCGTGCCACCCTGCAATGGACTCAGCTGATTATGGGCTTATGGATCGAAACCTCTGCAAACTGTGAGCTAAGTAAGCCTTTCCCCTTTGAACTTTGGGTGTTGGGTATTTTATTTCAGCAATGAGAGAAAAGTAACTAAGACAGAATTTGGTACCAGTAATGGAGCTATTGCTGCGACGTTACCTGGCCATGTAATGTCCACAGAGCCTTTGGACCTGGCTTGTTGGAAGGGGAAAAGTTAGGAAAGGTTTGGAGATGTTGGGTGAAAAGTAGAGCTAGAACACCTTAGATTGTACTACATGAGAGATTCTGGTCAGATCTCAGAAGATCAGAAAGCTGATAGAAATCCTGCTGGTAAACACCAGGCTCGGGAAGTTTCTGCTGGGAAGAAGGATGGCATTGGCCAGTGGAGTCCAGATGATATGTGTTATGGCCTGGAAGAAAGTTTGTCTGTATTTTACTCATGCCCAGAGTCTTTGCCTGACACTGAGATTAAGGGAAGCAGATAACTAATTTCACAGAAGAAATTTCAAGGCAGTCAAATGTTGAGGAGGTGGCATGGTCATTGTTGGGGGCTGTTTAGCCCGATCTATGTTGCGACTCAAAAGCAAAGAACCCAGCAGAATATTTAAAATATTGTGAGTTTAGCCAGAAAGGAAGCTCCAATAAAGCTGTGGACTGCAAGACAGAGCAGAAGTGATCTTAATTGCTGAGAAAGAACAAAATGGAAAAGAACTCCTTTTATGAAAAAAAGTTTCAGCTCCATTTGTAGTAACTAAGGGATACTGTTAACCCAGTACTATGGCACACAGGCTGCAGTGGCCACACAGAGTTGCAGAGTCTCTTTGAGAAGAAAGCTCCAGATCACCATGTTCCAGAATGGCTGCAGCCTAGAGAATTCGCTCCTCAGAATTGCTTTCAGAGTGCTCAGCAATCCAGACACTGGACCTCTACCACCAAGCTAGAGGGAAACCTGGGTAGTAGTACTCCTGCTGGCAGCAGATCTTGGCATCATCTGTGTGGCACTGGCTTCAGGTGCATGCAGAGTGGGAGAGCTGTGTATCAGGAAGGCTTCCGTCCAGACTTTAGAAGGCCTTGGAGGTCAGGTCGTGTGCCCCTCAGAGGGGGACAATGGAGTCAAAGGTGCACGTGAAGCCAAAGGCACAGTACAGACTCAGGAAGCTTGGAGAAGCCAGGAACATGGACTGTCTAAGGAAAGCTGCCAGGAGGGAGCATAGCAGGCCCAAGAGGGAAGCCATGGAACTTACAGGCATCACACTGTCACAGAGATAGAGCCGCCCAAGCCCTTTGGGGTTCACATCTTTCCACAGATTGCATCGGACACAGCACGTGGAGCAACAGAGCTTAACGTCTGCCCTGCCGGACTTTGGACTTGCTTTGTTCCTATTCCTTCGTACCCTCCTGTATGAAACATTTGGAATGGAAATGTCTACCTTGTGTCATTGAATGTTAGAAGTGTTTAACTTTCTTTTCATTTGCATAGGGGCTCACAGCTAAAAGTCTGCCTTAAGTCTCAGAGGAGACTTGGGACTTAGAACTTTCAGCAACTCTTACAGATGGAATAATAGCCTTTGGCATAAAGGAATGTACATGAGTCTTTTGTGGGCCAGGGGCAGAATGTTACGGTTTGTGTCTAGATATCCCCTCAAAGCCTCATGCACTTTTAGATGGGACTGTTTTGGAGGCATCTGAATATAGAATTTGTGATTGATTTATGGCTGCGTGCTAGGATTAAGGGTGCTTGGATTAAGGGGGGGTGATTACTGGATCAGTTCACTGATTGGATTGGCACTGCCCTAATCCGAGCTGTCTGGATAAAGTGAAAGAGGTTTCTTTTCTCTTATTTCCCTTGTTGCTTTTGTCAACTTCTACTGCCCCTTTGCCATGTGCCACCCTCCCTTTGAATCAGCCAATAATGAAACTGAAACCTCTACAAACTGTGAGCTAAATAAACCTTTCCTCCTTTAACTGTGGATGTTGGGTATTTTGTTTCAGCAATGAGAGAAAAGTAGCTAAAATACTTACCATGTTTTGCTATGCAAGTAAAATTTGAAAGCTGACAGTTGTCATATGATTTGTGTTAGAAAGTTAGTCATAAAAACTAAGATATTTGGAATCGTTTCTCACTTTCCATTCAAGAAACGCTTTCCTTTCGGTTTTACCAAATTCACCGACACTTTTGTGACATCACGACCTGGTGTTGTTACACTCCTTTCCAGGCATGTGCTTGTCGCATGTGCTGCTCTCTGATGCTTGGTTGCTGGGGTGATGCTGGGGTTCACATGCTGACAGAGAGTGCATGTGTGCCATAGTATTGCATTAATAGCATTCCTTAGTTACTGCAGAATAATAAGGTCTGCAATCTCCCAGATGAGAAGATGGTGAAGCCTAATGGAAGAGGCACATGGAATGATTTCAGGGCTCCAGGAGGAGCAAAACCTTCTCACAGAATTTGAAATTTTCTCAGGGCTAAGACCAAGATCTTCTCTGGGTGGCTCATTTTTATTTAGTTATCAGAGTAAGGGAGGGTAGTACTCAAGAAGGGCAAGAACCACTCAAGGACTTCTCCAAGTAAGGCACTGTGCTAACTTAGGAGAGTTGTGTTTACTCCAGGAAGCCTCCACCCAAGAGTGAGATGCCTGAGGCTACAGTCTTTATCTAGTTGAGGTTGGAGCCAGGTGTCCTTGGCGGTGACCTTCTCTTATACTTTGAGGCTTCACAGCTTCACCCGCCATTACAGGCCTCAGCAGAGACCAATGACTCACAGAAGTTCTCTTACTATGAGTCCACCACTCATCCCCAGACAAGGGGCTTAGGCTTTGGACAGACTCTCAAGGGAACAAAGAAAGCCAATTGGTTATTTTAAATCCTGCTCAGAGCTGCTTCGTAGTGGTCTCCATTGCCATAGTTTGCCGCCACTGTTCCAAACACTGGGATGAAAACAATAAGCAATGATTTCCTCTTGAAATGTTACCGTTTTGCTTTAATAAATCCATGTGTGGATTATAACACTGTCTAACAAGTACAGCTTTCAACAGCTTTTGAATCAGACTTTATGACAATCCTAGTTGTTATTTTCACTCAATTTTCCTACAGAAAGTATCAAGTTGAATTATATATATTCACAGTTTTTATGTTGTCAATATTCAAGTATTTATTTCTAAAATGTATTGTCATGGTCAGCTGAGTTAGATAGAAATATTATAGGCAGTCAGACAGAGCCAGGCCCTCGAAGGGGCCAACAGACAAGACAAGATACCCGGGGGCCAGACCTCAAGACAAAAAGACTAAGCAGTACACCACACACCTCTCTAGGTGTAAACATCAGGGATGGATGCCCTAACTAGGTAGTGATCACCTCGAAGAGCCCCTGACCCAGCTCTGTGTTCACGTCTGCCTGCTACGTCACTCGCCCCTCCCCCACCGTTTGGTCCGCATTTAATCAATTTTACCTGAACAATTCTTATCGGCTGACCGTAGTTTTGTCCATTTCCCCTACCCTGGACCCGCCTCACCTCGTGATTTTTCTCTATAAAAGTCCCTGGAAAACACAGAGTCGGGGGGTGACCCACTCGGGCCCCTTCTGTCCCTCTCTTGGACAGAAGCTTTCTTTCCCTCAATAAATGTATTCTGCTCTTAACCTCCGTTGTTCCTAAAACTCATTCTTCGATGTTAGAGAACACGAACTTGTCTCAGACATTGTTCAGGTTGGGAGTTTTATTTTCCTGTATCAGCGTGTCTATAATATGCACAGATTTAAGATGATAGAACTGAAAACAGTCGCACATACTGTTTGCTCCCACCCTGTCATTTTACAAATAAGAGGAAAAAGGGAAAAGGTCGTACAGCTGGGTAGATGCAGGCGGTACTGTGTAGGACAGGGATGTGCGTCCTCATTCCTCTCATCGCATCCACAGACCTTTCCATACCTGTCTATGGCAAAAGTTGCTGGACACAGGACTCATCCTCAGCAAGATGTTCCCAGTAAACCATGGTCTTTGAAGTCGGAACTTTAGCTGAAGCATTTTACCAGCTCTGGTCTAATCTTTACCTCCTGAATTACAGTTCCCCATCTTTATACTTATCACATTGTAATTTCTACTGTAATACAAGTGATGTACATATTATATTTTAATTCAGAGCCTACAAACATTTCACATAAATGAAATGAGTTTTGTGATGTATATATTAGTCAATCACACTACTTTTCTCCAAAGCATAATTATTTCACTAGCAATTTTTTTTATTTTTTAGGTAACAACAATAAAGTTCAGAATTCTGCCTGATATACTGTATCTATGAATTATGCTATATTTAAATGATTTTGTTCTTGAATTATTTTTGTGTTATTGAATTATTTTAGCAGTGAATCTCTAAAATGAGTGGATATTCTAAAATCTATATTCTGCAAGTAAAAGGCATTTGCATAACTGAAATATCGATGATGTAAATACAGCCGGGCGGTCCGCTGTGAGCATATGTGCTTTCCCACCTCCGACCATGGCAGTTTGTATACACCTATGTATGTTATAGTATAGTCTGAGGCAGCTATATCTCTTCCCAAGGTGAGAGTCCGAGGACATAGATAAACCCAGGAGTACAGTTATTATCACAGGGAAGATGACTGATTGAGTGGTAGGGCAGCGGAGATGAGGGAGGAGAAAAAACTAACTGATCAAAAGGGCCATCATCTGTGTAACCTGAGTAACAAAGATGAAGGTAACATTATGTAGGACAGCATCCAGAGCTAATTCCCTTCTATCTTCTCTATAATTCTGTATTTCCTCAGTCATTTTTGTATTAGCAGAAATGAAGATAACTTTATATTATACAGCATCCAGTGCAAATTCCCTTCTATCTTCTCTATAATTCTGTATTTCCTCAGTCATTTTTGTATTAGCAGAAATGAAGATAACTTTATATTATACAGCATCCAGTGCAAATTCCCTACTATCTTATCTATAATTTGGTATTTCCTTTAATGTTTTTGTGTTAACTAATGTGAAGATAACTATGTAATACAACATCCAGTTCTAATTCCCTCCTATATTCTGTATAACTTTGTATTTTCTGTATTGTTTATGGCT
>PVLD010022033.1:0-30155 GCA_004027595.1 Dinomys branickii | reverse complement strand
GCGCGCACTTAACTCACCCTGTGATCGTGCAGACAGGAGTGCCGTTCAGATGTTTTTCCCTGGATGGAGATTTTCCCCGACTCAGAAATCCCGCCGGCCGGTCGCTGTTGCTCCAGTTCGTGCAGCGCTGGCTGCGGGGGTGGGGTTCTGAGCGGGATCCCGGAGCGCTGCCCGGTTTGGCGCAGTTTGTCCCAGTAGCACATTCTCTGTCGGGTTCAGGAGCTGAAGCCGTTCTTCCCTCCGCACTCGCTCTCTCGGCTGGTCGTCTTCTTCCCAGAAGTCCTCATTTCTGTCTTCATATTGCTGTATTTCTTTATTTGGGTGGTAATCCTCTGGGAGGTTCTCTCTCTGCTGCCTACCCGGTCGCCATCTTCCCGGAAGTTGTAATTGCTTTTAGTAACTTCCACACTTCTTGGCACTCCTTACTGTTGATTACCGCCAAGGTCATCCGTACAAAATTAAAATTTCTATCCCTTTACCTGTTTATAAAACTTCGGTCTGTGTTTGCATACCAGGTAAGTGCTGCACAACTGAGCTGCACTCCAGCTCTACAAAGCATACACTAGGTCCAGGGGACAATGCAGTGAGGACCCTGTGGTGATGGCAGTCTTATTTGAAAAGACCGAGTGCACAGCAGGTAATGTAAGGACAGTAGAATCAGCTTGGGGCAGTGACACATCCTTGTAATCCTAGCACTTTCTGAGGCTAAGGGAGGAGGGTCACAAGTCCGGGCCCAGGCTGGGGAAGTTACTGAGACCTACCCCTACAACGATGAGAAAGGGCTCAGAATATAGTTTGATACAACGGGTCTGGATTTAATTCTCAGTACTTGAAAAACAAAAAACCTGGCAGAGTCGCTGAAAGAGCATAAAGATCACTGCTGTATGCCTTTAATTGACAAGGAGAGGGGCTTTGGGAAGTTTTTGTCTGAAATCATACAGCCAATTGCAAGCAGCTTTCTAATCTTTCTAATCCAAAGCAAACAGCTTTCACATGAGTTAGAAAACAGGGTTTAGGCAACTGAAATTGCACATAATTCTTCTAGGGAAAAATGGACGAGTGAAAGGTGGTATTTTTCAGCTTAATATATTTGATTTTATTATCTGTTCATACAGCTTGTGTTTCAAACTTTATATCACTACTGTGGCTAATTGTGGGTACTACTTTTTAAAATATTAAATGACATCCAGAGAATATTTTATTGTATCTTGAGGTTAAATTATTTCCAATAGAAATATATACAGATTTTAGAGTAAAGGAAAATATAGTAGAACTAAATATGAAGTAAAAACTTCTCAAGTGAATATATATTTTATAAATAATATAATACATATACCATTCTGAGTTAATAAAACCAATTAAAGTGATATGTTTGGATAATTCCATTACATCAAGTCTTAAAATACTTAAAATATGAACCAGTTAGGCTTTTAAAAG
This sequence comes from Dinomys branickii, assembly GCA_004027595.1. Classification (NCBI taxonomy): domain Eukaryota; kingdom Metazoa; phylum Chordata; class Mammalia; order Rodentia; family Dinomyidae; genus Dinomys; species Dinomys branickii. The sequence goes on along the minus strand of PVLD010022033.1, from coordinate 28,718 downwards.
AAGTGCCTCTAATGAATTTTTTTAAGTATACATGCAGCTGATCACTTGATCATTTGGTTTGTTCTTTTTTAAGACCTTTTCAAAAATTCTCATTTTTCTTAACTGATAAAATACTAAGAAACAATGTGTTATATATATGTAGAGACAGTTGTACTATTTAGAATACATTGATACATAACATGATTAGAATGACTTGACAGCTTACCAAAATATCTTCCTTTGATTTCGTATACTAATTATGCTAATTATTTTATCCAGGATACACATTCCTCACTGGGGTGAGAAGTAATATTGAACTTAATGGATGGACAATGGCCTGTAGAACTTCAGTTGTTTCTCTGATTGTTTCATTTCTCCCTGGCTAAAAGTCCTTAGTTGTTTATCTTTCCATTTCCGAGTTCCCTGCACTTCTTTCCTCTCCTCTTCCCACCCTTGCTCCTTTGATTTAAGCCCCGAAGTCTCTGGTCTTGCTTCGCTCTCCGTGTTCCCCTGGGTCAGTGTCCGCCTCCCCCCCCCCCCACCTTTCCGTCTGAAAGTAGAGCAGTCAGTCGAAGTTCTGTGGCTAAACCAGGTATAGCAAGTTGTCTCGGTTTTTTCTTTCGGTGCTGAGACAAAATACCCAACGTCCCAAATGAGGGAAGGAAAGGTTTATTTAGCCTACAGTTTGTGGAGGTTTCAGTCCATACTGGGTTGGTTCTGAGGCAGAGTGCAACATGGCAGAGGGCAAACTGTTCAGGGCAGCAGAGCACAGCAAAAACAATCAGCAAAAGGGAGGAATGGGATGATCCACAGTGGGCCCCGCGGCTGCTCCACAGTGGGCCCCGTGGCTGCACCGCTGTGGGCCCTGTGGCTGTCCCACTGTGGGCCCTGCAGCTGCTCCTCTGCTGCTCCACAGTGGGCCCAGTGGCTGCTCCGCTGAGGGCCCTGCTCAGGGCACCTCATGGTCTGGACCTGCCCCCACCCATAGCACGACGACAGGGTGGAGTCAGGCGGTCCACTGTGAGCATATGTGCTTTCCCACCTCCGACCATGGCAGTTTGTATACACCCATGTATGTTACAGTATAGTCTGAGGCAGCTATATCGAGAGTCCAAGGATATAGATAAACCCAGGAGTACAGTTATCACAGGGAAGATGACTGATTGAGTGGTAGGGCAACGGAGATGAGGGAGGAGAAAAATTAAATGATCAAATGGGCCATCATCTGTGTACGAGTAACAAAGGTGTAGGTAACATTATGTAGGACAGCATCCAGAGCTAATTCCCTTATGTGTTCTGTGTAATTCTGTACTTCCTCAATCGTTTTTGTATTAACAGAAGTGAAGATAACTTTATATTATACAGCATCCAGTGCAAATTCCCTACTATCTCCTGTATAATTTGGTATTTCCTTTAATGTTTTTGTGTTAACTAATGTGAAGATAACTATGTAATACAACATCCAGTTCTAATTCCCTACTATATTCTGTATAACTTTGTATTTTCTGTATTGTTCATGGCTTTTCTGGTTCATATGTCTCCATTCTTTTGTCTTTAAAATAAAATTAAAAAAAAAAAAGGGAGGAATGGTAGGCAAGCAGCCTCTCTCCTTCCCTTACACTGTAAACAGCCTACCCCCACCCAGGGGGCGTGTAGCTCTCACACAATCTCCATGCCCTCCTCTTCCACAGGTTCAGGGTGTACACAAAGCAAGCACCCTGGCTTCCTGCTGAATCACTCAGCCAAAGCTCTAGACTCCCCAAGTTGACACAATGTATCAACCATAACACAAGTATTGATTGAAAACCATTTAAATATATTCATTGGTTCTTGTGGGTAATCCAGTATCCCTCTGAACACTGTTACAACTGAGTATATATGGCAAGAACTAACTGAGAATCTTGCAGCCAAAATCTACTTAATGCCTTCAACACTGTCACTCTGATTTTGATTTAAGGTAGAACTCCAGGAGTATCAGGTTTTTATGTTTATATGGTGATATTTTTCCTTTTACTTATATAATTTATAGGGGAAGATTGTTTTATATGTTTGCAAAAAGACAAAAATCTCTGAGGAGATTTTATAATATATATTAAGTCAAAGTGTTATATAAAATAGGAAATATTTCCTTTGAAGTATTAAGTATATACACCACTATACTTAATGTTACTGGTTAAGTGTTGAGCAGATAGTTGAGGGAAAGATGAAGTCTCTGCAGAAGGAGAGGGAGCTGTTCTGGCAGAGGGCGTGGTGTGAAGCCATCCCTTCAAGGTCAGCTCAGGAACCAGGAATTTCCTTTCCTGGATGGATTGTAGAGCTTCTGCAAGGATGTACAGAAATGGTAGAGGGCCTTCACCACTTCAGCCGCGAGTTTAACCTTTGTTCAGTAAGAAAATATTAGTTTTAAAAAGAGATTTGCTTTTGTAATTTAATCCATTTCACATCTACATAAGAAAAGTAAAGCACTAATTACTTAAGGATTTGTAGTGATCTTTTATATTCACATCAAAAATTTAAAACCAACTACAAAGAGCAGTGTGAAATATATGCAGTTTCACAGACATTTAGACTTGGAGCCTTGAGGCAGTTTTAAGCATCTGTAAATGAAAGCAACAACAAAAACGGGAAGAAAAAGAACAAAATATGAACATACAAAGAATTAGAAAGAAGACAAAGTTGGATACCAAATATCTGTTAAGCCAACAGATGGCAACCAAAGAGAAGGAACAATGTAAACAGGCGTAGAAGCAGAGAATGAGTGTGCAATCCTTTCAATACTTGGTAGAAATCTCTCAGCTGGTTTGAGTGTCATAGATGCTGCTGTCATAGGCAGTGAGGTAAGACCTTGCCCTTTACTCTTGCTTAGTACTTTCCCCCAAAGAATCAGAAGTACACAGACCGTACTTTGGGTCCACCCCCATTTTTCCATACAGTGATGAAATAATTTTCATGTACACCTGCCATAGAATTAACTGAGTGTTTTGTTTGAAATGCAGTTTTAACCGGGGCATAGTGGCAGACACCTGTAATTGCAGCGTTCTGGGAACCTGAGCCTGAAGGATCTCAAATTTGAGACCAACCTGGGCAATTTAGTAAGACTCGGCCTCAAAACAGAAAAGTAAAGGAGATGGAGATGTAGCTCAGTGTAAAGACCCTGAGGTCAATGCCCAGTATAAAATAAAATAAAAGAGCAGTTTCCTGGACTCACCCCAGAAATACTGAATCCATTTCTGAGTCAGGGCTTGGGGAGGGGGTTAGGTATCCTACATTTTAACTGGCATATCCAGATAACTATGTTGTCCAATGTGGGACTAAGTGTAATTACACTCAGACAATAGTCATAAACCAGAAATATATGGTTGTCCTGCTGTCTTTTGCAATAAGCAATATTCTTTCAACTAAGAAGACAGAAGAAAAAGAATGAATATTATGTTAACTTACAAAAACTAAGGCAGAGGCCCTCATGGAGCCCCTGATGCAAGCAAGCAGGCCCACCGTATCCTTGTAGCACCCTGAAACAAGCAGACTCCCTGCACCACCCACACAATGCAACCATTCACCAACTACAGACTGGGTCTATGGCTTCACTTTGGCACAGGGCAGCAGAGGCATCAATTAACTGATGAACCTGATCCTGGACAAGGACAACACCTGAGAAAAGGTAAGCCTGGAAGACCAGCAGAGCCAGGGAGAAAGTAGAACCTGGACAGCAGCTTCAGGAACTCCACTGTTACTGTCCCAAAGTGACTGGGTGAGAGACAACCATAGGAGGCCCCTTTGGAGAAGGGATTGGCTAGACATAGGCCCCATGAGAAGTGTAATCTCAGGCCGGGAAGGACACAGGTCCTGACCTGTGCAGGCAGCAACCAGACCCTGTGAATGTCAATATTAAGTCCCAACAGTCCACTTGAAGTCCTACCCCATGACGTACAGCCAGAAGAAAACAAGGCTGATCTCATTTACTAATATGAGCAAGGATGTGCCTTGGCTTGGATGGTAACTAGAATCTGAACTGAGTGGACAGAGGGGACTCTGATGCAGGGAAGTCTCCTCAAAAACTTCTAAAATATAAAGCTTAGTGGAGAAATTCATGACTGGTTGGATTCTACAACTCAATATCCTGGAAAGAAACCACTGATTCAAAACCAGAATTTTGTCATTGACCCAGTCTTCTTTAAATTTCTCTATTTTTGATTTTTTTCTATTTTTAATTATTTTTCTCTTTCCTTCATTAGTGGATGTGGGGTTTTTAATCACTTTTTTCAGGCTTTTTTTTTAATTTCTATCATTAATTTTACCCCTTTCAACTTTCTCTCTCTCTGCCTTATCTTTCATTTTCTGTATTTTGCTCTTTTTTCTTGTTTCTTCCTGTGATTGGGGCAGAGGCAAAGATCAATAGTTACCCACATCCAGAAGGCACTGCTGAAAAGTAGACATTAACTAAAGAGGTCTCCATATTAGTTAAAAAAAAAAAAAGCTTGCCACTATAATCAACCTGCAAACCTTAATGCAAAACAAACAATAGAAACAAGACAAGGCAACAAAATGCCCCCCCAATTCCCCCACCCAAAGCTATTCCATGCATTAAAGGGGAGGAAACCGAAAGTCACACAACCAAGTTATTTGAAAATATAACAAAACAGATCAGTGTAGTGCTTTGCAGGCTCACAGAAGATACACATCAACAGATAATTGGCCAAATAAAATGATCAGTGACTACAGAAGACTCAAAGAGCTAGGAAAGCTAATTAATGATGATGCAGAATAAGAATAACCAGCATAAAAATGAATAAAAGTCCATAAAAAGGTCCAAATAGAAATTCAGAAGATTAAAAATTCTGTTACAAGTAAGGTTAGCGAAAGTGACGAATGTGAGGACCAAATGTCAGAAGTAGAAGACAGGCATGTTGTCAGTGAGCAATTAATGAAAGATACCTTAAAAATAAGCTGGAAAATGTATCCAACAAGTTCTAGATGATTCAAAGAAGACTAATTGGTATCAGTGAAAAATCAGAAGGTGGCACAAACTACAAAAATCATAGCAGAAAACTATCCGAATAATAATGTAGCACACAGGTGAGTCATATAAAAGCTAAAATAGCCATGATCAGTAGAGAACCTTCCATGATACATTGTCAAAATTCCAGAAATCTAACACAAAGACAGAATTTTAAAGTCTAGAGAGAAGCAATGAATCGTTTATAAAGAACTTACTAGAATTACAGCAGATTTATAAAGGTGAACCCATTAGAATTATAGGTGCTGTGTTCCACATAGCTCTCAAAGTTCCCAAGGGGGAGGACAGTGAGAGGCTGGAAAAATAAAGATGAGACAGAAAGCTGAGGTCAGGCAGAGCCCTCTTTCGGGCTGGGAGGAAAGGAACTGCTCAACCACCTGGGTGTGTTTGTTTATACTCTCCGGGAGTTGATGTCAATTTCAACCCCTCTGCCTAGCAACTTTGTAGTACTCTCCCTGTTTTTGTGGCTTGCCTCAGGGGCTCTTTGTTGTCTGACTTGGCTTGCATGGCCCCACCATGTGTGATCGATTTCCAGCTTCAGCTGCTCCCTACAACAGCAGATTGAACATAAGACTTACAGGCCAGGAGAGCTTGGGGTGAAGTGTTTCAAACTCTAAAAGAAAATAGGCTAATATATCTAAATCCTGCAAAATTATTTCAAAATCGATGGAGAAATAAGATATTTTCATGATAAAGAGCATCTGAAGATACGTACAGCCGACAAACTAGCACTTCAACAAGTGTTCAAGGATACAGACAATGAAGCTAATAGTGACAACATGTCTGTTAGAATGATTCCATGAGGCAGGATGAGCAGTAAAGTAGGGAATCAGCAATAGGAAAATAAGACAATGACAGTAACAAGTGAGGACCTATCAGTGAAAGCTCTCAATATGAATGGTCTCAATTCCCCAGTCAAAACACACAGATTGGCAGAGTGGATCAAGAAACAAAATCCAGTAGTTATGCTGTATAGAGGAGATACAATGTAACCCCAAAAACTGGGGTGATATATCAAAAGATGGAAAACAATATTCCATGCAATGCAAACCCCCCAAAAGATGGATGTAACTATCTTCTATTCAGACAAAGTGAACTTAAGAACTGATCAAAAGAGGAAAATAAGGTCACTACATACTGGTTAAGGGAACAATCTAACATTAAGAGTGACAATTATTAACATATGCACCAAACAACAGTGCACTCAACTTCATAAAACAAGTATTAGTGGACATAAAAGGTCAGATAAACAAACACAAATATAGTGGAGAACTACAATAACCTGTAAGCTAGCATTACTCCAATTCTAAAACTCGACAAGGATCCTACCAAAAAAATCAACTAGAGACCAATCTTTTTAGTGAATATAGACACAAAAACTTCAACAAGTTATTGGCAAATGTAATGCAGTAAATCATTAAACAGATTTTACATCATGACCAAGTAGGCTTCATCCCAGGTTTACAAGCGTGTTTCAACATAACAAATCAATCAATGTAATATGTCACATGAACAAAAGCAAGGACAGAAATTACATGATCATCTCAATACATGCAGAAAAAGCTTTTGCAAACATCCAACATTATTTCATGATAAAACCATTGTTATGGTTGATACATTGTGTCAACTTGGCGAGTCTAGAGGTTTAAATAACACAGCAGTTGTAAATCTTGGGGTAAACAGGATATGCCCTTACCCTTGTGGGATGTTGTTTAGGTTAATTTGGGAAGCTTTAAAGGTTAACTGTGTGACTCAGCAGGACGCCAGGTGTTTATTTGTATGCATTCTAAACCTGTGCAAGAGGAAGGCGTACGGAGGGTGTGGTGTAGAGAACCACCCCCCCCCCCCGGAGCTGGGAGACTAGAAGGAAAGAAGGACCGGGTTTGAGCTCCTCGGAGGAGCTCCAGTCTTCACCTCCAGCTTGGTCGTCTCCGGGCTTCCGGTGCAGACCCTTCGGCTTCCGCCCGGGACTTCATCATAGACTCATCAGCATTTCGTCACAGACTCAACAGCCCTTGATGCGGAGTTGCACGGACACTGCGGTGAGCTCCAGGCCCCAGGCCTGGGCTGTTCAATCTCCAGTGTGCAGACACCCTCTGCACACTTCCTCATCTAATCCTGTAGCTGACCACTGTAAGCCAAATAGGTAATTTGTTGTATATTTGTATATCTTGTGTTAAATCTGTTTCTCTAGTAAACCCTAACTGATACAACCATCGAAGAAAATAGGTATAGAAAAGCTTTATATCAATGTCATTAAAAACTTTATGACAAACTGCCAACATCATGTTGAGTGGGGGGAACATTTTCCCTCTATGATCAGAAACTAGATAAGGATGTCCACCTTTCACCATTCTTTGTTAAACATAGTACTTGAAACATTAGCAAGAGCAAGTAGGAAAGAAAACAAAACAAAGGACATAAAAATAGGAAAGAAAGACATCAAAGTATCATTTGCAAATGACACAGTCCTCTACAAAGAAAAACCCTGAATCCCCTAGAAAATTAGAATTAGGTGAAACCCACTTTCCAGGCTCCCTTTGTCCCTCTTAAACAGAAGCTTTCTTTTTCTCAATAAATTCTCCTGCTCTTAAAAAAATGAAAACTGGACTTAATAACAAAATTCAACAATGTAACAGGATACAAAATCAATACACAAAAATCAGCAGTGTTTCTGTACATTAATAACCTATGAAAAAGAAATTAGGGAAAAATATCATTCACAATAGCACCGAGAAAAATACTTGGGAGTTAACCTAACTACGGAAGTTAAATACCTCTACTGTGAAAACTACAGTGTACTGAAAAAGGAAATTGGAGAGGACATCATAAAATGGAAAGATAGCCTCTGTTTATAGGCTGAATCAGTATAGTCAAAATGGCCATACTTCCAAAATTGGTATACAGATTTAACACATCCTATAGCAACAGTTTTCTCACAGAACTGGAGAAAACAATCCTAAAGTTAATATGGAAACACAAGACATCCAGACTAGCAAAAGCAATTCTGGGTAATAAGAGCAAAGCAGGAGGTGTCAGAATCCCAAATTTGAAGTTATATTACAAAACTACAGTGATCAAAACAACATGGTGTTGCCACAAAAAAAAAAACCCACATGAGAATCAGTGGAACAGAAACAAGCATGCAAAAACAACCCCAACTTCATTCAACTGCAGTGCTACCTTGGTTCATGAACTTAATTCATTCCATGATTCTGGAAAAAGATGGCTATGTTTGTGTTCATGCAGGAAAAATAGCTGTGGTATGTTTGTCACTCGATGCAGATTTCACAAGGACAAAATTTGGCCAAATGCCTCTATTTGGAAACCAAATTATTCACAAAAGCATTTGTAAAGTGAGATACCACTGTATTTGATCTTTGACAAAGGGGCAAAAACATACACTGGAGGAAAGATCTCCTCTTAAATAATTGGTGTTGGGAAAACTGTCTATCCACTTCCAGAAGATTGAATCTATACCCATATCTCTCACCATGCACTAAATTAAAGACAAAATAGATCAAAGAACTAACTGTTAAAACAGAAACACTTAGCCTGCTGGAAGATAAAATACATAAAACTCTTAAAGTCATAGGCATAGGTAAGGAGTTTCTGAACAGAATACCGGTTACACAGAAAATAGTACTGAGGATCAACAAATGGAATCAAATTTAAAAGTTTTTGCATAGAAAAAGAAACAACCAACAATGGGAAAAGACAACTTGCAAAATAGGAACAGTATTTTGGCAGCTATCACTCAGACAGATTAGTATCTAGAATATAAAAGAACTCAAAGAAATTAGTCCCCCAAGGTAAAACAATCAAAAATGAGCAAGTGAAATGAACAGACATTTCCACAAGTACAAAAGTCCAATAAATAGAGGAAGAAATATTCAACATCACCAGCCATTAGAGAATGCTAATTAAAATAACACTCATATTCCATCTTATCCCAGAAAGAGTGGCCATAATTGAAAAATCAAATAAATCCTGGAGAGACTGCAGCAAATGAGGAAACCCTTCCACAGTATTAGTGGGAATATAATACAATCACATATAGATTCCTCAAATGAACACTAAAACTAGAAATTCCATTTGACCCAATTACTGTATTCATTGTTTAGCTATCCTATCAAAACATTTAAAGACATCATATTATAATGATATATGCATTTTGGAAGCAGCCCAAATGTTCATCAACAGATGAATGGATAAAAATCTGGTATTTACACACAATTGAGTACTATGCCATAAAAAAAGATAAATTTGAGTCATTTGTATGAAAATGGATACACCTTGAGACCATAATGTTAAGTGAAATAAATAAGACACAAGTTTAAATCCTGCATGGTTTTTCTTGTAAGAGAAACTCAAAATGTAAATAGTAAAATAAAAGACAGATAATGGGAAATAGATCTTTCTCAAAGGAGAAAGGGCTCAAGCGATGGGAGAGAGGAAAATGATGAAAAATGGAATTAAGTTGTGTTATATACATGTACCAACTCTTTTTTTTTTTTCGGTACTGGGGATCGAACTCAGGACCCTGCGCTTGCTAGGCAGGCGCTTATTCCACTGAGCTATATCCCCAGCCCCGTGTACCAACTCTACACAAGGAAATGCAAACATTTTGTAATATAAAGAGCACTAATAAAAAAGAAAAAGAAAACTAAAGCAGAACATATATGAAATGGGCTTTAAAGAAACTCAAGTGTAGCCACGAAGACCAAGGTAGCCACCACTTCCTGGTTTGAAATAATCCCCAATAATACATCTATTTGATTATATAACAAGAGGTAGAATGATATGTCTACAAACACAAAACACGTCCACCATGATCACACTGTAAACACAGATAGTTATGCAAGATGAACCTGCAGAGAGAGTGGCTTATCACACAAACAGATGATTTCCTGGAAGCATGGGGATTTCCATGGTATAGGACCAATGGAGAATCATGTACCCAACCAGATGGCATATAGAAGGCCAGTGATGTGGGTGGCAAAACGAATTTACCTACAAAGACTACAGCAAGATAAGACTTTATTTAGTTCACTAAGTGCACTGTCAAGAGGGACAGCAGGTGAGCTCCCAAGAGAGGAATCCTGCCCTAGGGAGGGCAGTACTAGCGTCAAGGGCTAAACATGGGGAAAGGGTTCTGGGCCGCAGATTTATATATTAGGAATGCTCCTTCCAGGGCACCTGGTTCCTACGGATGGTTCAGGAAACAAATGTATTAAAGTTGTGCTCTAAATTTGCAAACTGTCAAGGTCTTGCTTGAGCTGCACAACAGCCCCTTCAGACTCAGATAAAAACATCTGTATGTTTTAAACATTATGGAAAAGATAGGACATTAGCTTGTAGGGAGCAGCTGTGATCACACATGGGGGTGAGGGAAGGCTTGTCCTAGAACAAACAACTCCTGAGGCAATCCATTTGGACAAGCTCCTTCAGTCCAGAGAATGCCAAGCCCCAAGACACTCAAAGCAATCTGTTTCCAGGCAACAGGATGTCACGTGACACAGAACTACCAAATGTATAAATGAATGTCCTATGGTTGAGCAGTTCCTTTTCCCCCATCCGGAGAAAAGGCTCCACCCGACCTCAGCTTTCTTATTTTTATTTCTCCATCCTTTCACTATCTTTCCCACCAGGGAACTTCAAGAGCCCTATGGGACATGGCATTAGCTTGCAGGAGGAAAGAATGGTTTTTGTCCTCTGGTTCACTGCCCAGTCTGTGCTGGGTAGGAGTGTGCTATCAGAGAATTTTTCTGCAAACGTCAACCTATTTGTCAACAGTGTGCAGTGTTCCACCACACACTGGAAAGGAAAGGGTGCTGATCAGTTGCTTACAGACAGAAGGGGGGCATTCTCAGAAAGGACCCAGGATGAATGGGGACCAGACCCTGTGCAAATACTTTCATAAAGCACCAAGTCTGAGCCACATGATTCCTTGCTGTGGGCTACAGTCCCACCGCCAGAAGACCTTGCAGCTACGTGGCCCAGGGGATTTAGGACAGCAAGGTTGATCTGCCCTGGCCCTCCTGCAGCCACCTCAGATGGTTTGGACTGGGAGTCGGTGTGTGGGCTTGAGAGAGAGTCAAAATCTGGGGACTGGTCAGGAAGCTGAAGGGTGAGAAGGGTTCTAAGTGTGGGAAACATTAAGTTCTATCTTTTCTATCAAACAGGAGTGTCTTACCCATCTTGGGCTCTAGCCCATACTAGACTGCCCTTACTGAACATATTAAGTTACAGCAAATGCCTGCTCAGTTCCAATGCTGGGAACAGAGCTACAAAAATAGTTTATCACAGGCCAAAGATTTTGTGGTTTCCACATTCCCCTCTGCTCTCCTCTGCCTTTCCCTCAGCAACTCCTTAGATTCCCCTTGACTATCGGAGCTAGTCAGTTGGGTTAGATTGTGAAACTCCAAACCAACCAATGAGAAAGAGATCAGCTGCTCCCCTACCTTAGGCATGGAAGAGACAACCCTCCTTCATCCTGCCTGCCTGGTACTTAATGCTTATGTCCTCTCTTGCTGCCTGTCTGAGTGCATTCTTCTGGCACCAACAATTTGGGTCTGAGGGTTTATTTCCAACACAGAAAAGACGGAGAGAAGCCACACCAGACTGTGGAACACACCCCAGATGATCACACCCGCCTGCATTGTTGCACAAACCTTGGAGCTTGCCTTGGTTGCTAAGAGACTGGTGCACTAATAAGTGAGCTGGTGAATTCTCCAGCTTCCTAGAGAGGTGGCCAGGGCCTGGAGCTGTGTCTTGCAACATGGTGACACACTTCCAGTTTCCAGTGTGGGTGTGGTGCGAGTGTCCTTTCTCCCTCCTTTTATTTTAGGTTTGAGAACAACCTAAAATTGTTGTGGGTGGGAACATGGTATTATGGGATATAGCTGAGCAATAAAAAGAAATGAACCACTGATACATGGAACAATCTGAACAATTCTCCAGAGAATTATGCTGAGTGAAACAGCCAATCCAGAAAAGATACATGCTTTGTGATTCTATTTGCATAACATTCTTGAAAAAGTTATAGAAGTAGAGAACAGAAAAGTGGTTTTCAGGAGTTAAAGATGAAGGTAAAAGGGAAATGACGTATGCAGTGATGGAGATGTTCTGTATTGTATCAGTGTAAATATTCAGGTCATGATACTCTATTATTCTATAAGATGTTACCAATTGTGGAAACTTGGTAGAGTATATGAGATCTTTTGGCATATTTCTCATAATTGTCTATGGATCTGTAATTATCTTAAAATAAAATTTAACTCATGTGAAGCATGTGTTGTGACATGACAAATTATAATGAATCCAGATGTTTCTATAAGTCAGTTGTTATTGGAAAAAGAGTTTATCTGTACTAAAGAAACTTAATTTCAATTGGTTAGCAATTCTGTCCGCAATAAGAACAGATTTCTAGATCATTACTACTCTATTTGAAATGGTAATTTTCATCCCAACTTTGAGGAACTTTTAAAACATTACAGCTCGTAGCCCTCGTCTTTGATACGCTGCAAACATTTTTTCAGTGTCACTTGTCTTTTGACTGTCCTTATGACTTTTTGAAAGTGTATTTCTTTGTAGCCAGATTTATCATTTTTATTGATTTTGAAGTTTGACTCCTGGTTACATGTTACTCCACTCTCCAGTGTTGTAATTGTTTTCTCCAAACATATGTATATGTGCAGTTGTTTTGTTTGTTTGTTTGGTTGGTTTGGGAATCAGCTGCACTTGGACTATCCTGAATAGGAGATAGGAATTCAAGTGTACCTTTGAACAAATAGCTATTGGCTGACCCAATACAACCGCCTGCTTCCTTAGTTTCTTCCATTGCTTTATCATTTTCATCTACTGAATACCCACATCCTTGGGCCTATTCTAGGTAACTGGTTGTCCACGCTATATGGTATGGTATGGCACTACAGTATGTTCTGGTGTTTGCTAAGGCTGTTCATCGTTTTTCTTTTTCAGGGGTTTCCTGGCTTTTTTTCCCATTTGAGCTTCATAATCAGTTTGTCTACTTGTATAGAACAATATATGTTGTTGTTACAACACACTTGAATGCACATTTAGGAAGGAATGACCTCCATCGAGTCTTTTTACCCAAGAGTAACATTGCTTCCTATTGAAATTTGCCCTTGGGCTCAGGAATGTTTTTAACATTTCTCTGCAAATAAATGTTGCACATTTCTTACGTTTTGCATGGCCCTGGAAATTCCCAGGGGGGTGCCCAGAGCATTGACAAATAAAGATAAGAGACACAAAGCTGAATTCAACTGGAGCCCTGTCTCAGGCTGGGAGGAAAGGAACTGCTCAGCCATCATAGGCCATTTACTATAAATAAATATACTCTCAGGAAGTTGATGTCAATTTCAACCCTCTGTCTAGCAACTTTGTGTGGCTTGCCTGAGCACCTAGCTTTCCAGGAACTCAACAGCTTGTTTTCCTGGTTTGCCTCACACGTGATCGATCTCTGGCTTTAGCCGCTCTCCACAAAAAAATCCTTCCGTATTTTTCCTCTTGCCCTCCTGCTGTTGTAAACATGGTCTTTTCATTCATTGTATCATGTAACTAGTTATCACTGGTTTTATCTATGAAGGGTACTGGCTTTAGTGTTCCTTCCAGATGCAGAAGCACCTCGTCAGCACACAGGGCCTTCAGGAGCTGGAGGTCCGCCCTGGGCATTTGTAGGAGGCCCCTCCGCCAGGAGGAAAGGGCACCGCAGCTTCGGATACAGAACCCGGGTGAACAGCGGAGCGAAGAATGGGTTGTACCTGTCGTCAGGAGGGCCAGGAAGGCCCGGATGGCTTATTGGGGCGGGGCCAGTGGGGAGACCTCCTTTAAGAAGAAGAAACACAAAGACCAGTGGTTCCCTCCACCACTCAGTCCTTCTTAGGGTGCACGCTGAAGAACCACCCAGATAGCAGCCGCTGAATGTCGGCCCGGAAATGCGTAAGGCGGTGCTGCAGCCCTAAACGCCGGCCTACTTCCGGCCCACGTGTGGCTTCCGGGGGTTCTGGGGTTTGATAGTTCGTGCTTCTGGCCCTGGAGGGCGGGTTGCCGCGTTTGTTGCGGTTGCTGCCGGCGCCTCGGAGAGTAAGTGCAGCCTGGCCGGGCGGCCCACGCCTTTGCGCTGAGCCCGGCGCGTGTCCTTGAGGTCCGACCCCACACAACCCTGTCCTGAGCTTCGGCGAAGAAGGAGACCTTCCCAGAACCCCGCAGCCCATTTTATAAGTAAGCGAGGTTTAGTCCTGCAGGAAGCAAACTATATGACTCCGCTTTTATGGTTTTATGATTTGTTTCAACCAGACATCGGATATTTAGAAAATTTAAAAAAGCAATTAATCAGAAATATTCTAACCTTATAAACCGATCTTTTCTTTTTCCCACTTGTCTTTTAATTTAGGACTGACTAGAAATGATTCCTACCAAGTCTTGTTAAAGTCCTGACATGACGTGACGTTTTCCTTAGTCTTTAAGTCTTTGCTTCCAAAGTCCATGTATTTCCCTCGAAATAATAAGTTAAACTGGAAGCGTTCAAAGGTCTTACCTGAGTTCTTAGAATTTGCAATTTTTGTTTAAGGTGTCGTTTGTGTTGATGTTGATGACCACTTCTTTAGAGCCATATAGGAAGCAACTTCCCCTGGGAGAGCTTACTTGGAGCTCTAATAAAGCTTCCTACTGTACTGCTATGTTGGGCTCTTCTCCGAATATCCGGGCCCTCAACGACTAGGAGTAACTTTTGCAAATAAAAAAGAAACAGAAGAAAGGAAGTAAATATACCTCCAGATAGGATCGGAGCCGAACTAAGCAACACCTGTAGCAGCCGAGAGGTCTTCGCACGCTACTTAAGGCAGTTCTGACACCTGGAAACATCTGAGCCCGGGAGGCGCCGCGCAATCTGTGAACTCTGCCTTTAGGGCTGTGTGTGTGTGTGTGGGGGGGTTCTTTGAGGAGAGTGGCCTAGGAGTGCCGTAATGACCCTCCGTCTCTTTCCAGACCCTTGTCCTCTGCAAAGAGTGAAGTGGCACGTAGAGCACGGGGGAGGCCAGACTGGTACGGTGTGAAGGGAAAGTTTATTAAAGTGGGGCAAAAATGCGGAAGAGCTATCTTAACAGCAGAGTGACCTGCGAGATACCAGGCACCCCACTCAGGATGCCTAGTGAATTTGAGGTGAATTTTATACTTACAGGGTTATACTGGTTTCTAAAAGTAACTGTTTCACTGATGGGCCGTCTTAGCCTTTGTTTTTGGGAAGGGGACAAGTTCAGTTGGGGATTTCTTAAGAATGTAGTGTAACAATTTCATAAAGCTTAGTACAAGAGGGTACATCTTTTCAAGCACGTGGTTCACGATAAGCGTGTGCTGATCGTTACAGTCGGTCGTCAGCTATTGCCTTCGGCGCAGCTCTCCATGTTGGGGCCAGGGGAGGTCAGGGGCGAAGGACAGCCAGAAGAGGGGGAAAATAAAAATCAGAGATGACAGCTGAGATCAGGTAGAGCGCCCTCCCTCTCCCGAAGGAGAGAAAAGGAAAGTGCTCAACCCCCATAGGGGTGACACATTTGACGAGTTAGAGTCAGGTGACAAGCGGCCTTGCCTAGCAGCAACTAATGGCCTGCGTCAGGTTCGCTTTGTTCTCGGAACCGCGTGCCTGGTGGCCGCCACACATGTGATCAATTTCCAGCTTTAGCCGCTCCATGCGGTTAGCCACAGATAAGTAGTACACAAGGCAGCTGCAGATAAGTATGTGGTGATTTTACTCCTGGGTTTTTTTGGTTTGTTTATTTTATTAGTACTTGTTTGTAATTTGTGCAGTTCACAGTCGTCTTGGGGAGTGATCACATGTACATATTACAAGCTCGTTTTGTAAAATCCCTTTCCCTCCCCTCCCCACTCCTCTGCTTCCCCATCACCTTTTTTGTACCTGTTGATATCACTTATTTTAGCACAAGTTATGGTTTATAATTTTTATACTGATTAGGATTATTAGGTTCCTGTACTTGGCATATCTTTATTTCGCTCATTTCTCCTTCCCCTTTCCCTTCCCCTTCTTCTCATTCCCTTGAACTCTTTCCCTATTGGATGAGATCTGTCTCCTTGTCCCTTTCTATCTTTTGTTTTTTCCTTTGTACTTGGCCTCACTTAAATGAAGGGTACATACGGTATTCAAACTTTCATGTCTGATCATTTTACTCAACGTTGTTTTCCACATGCATCCATTTTCTTACAAATGCCTCAAGTTTCTCCTTTATACCCAAGTAATATTCCATTATATACAGATACCACATTTTTAAATTTTATGTTTTTAGAGAGAAAAATAATAAAAAATTAGAAACAGTACATAATTTCCTGAACAAGATGATAGGAATTCAACAGTGGTTGTGAAATTGTATATTGTTGTCTTCAAATTAGTTGTTCAGATTACCAGATATAAATATGCAAAATTGTCAAAAAAATTAAAAAGAAAAAAATTTAAGCATTAATTGTTCCTTTCAACAGACCAGTAGAAATCAATAAGCATTAATTGTTCCTTTCAACAGACCAGTAGAAATCAATAAGCATTAATTGTTCCTTTCAACAGACCAGTAGAAATCAGCATATCCTATGTATATATATATATATATTTTTCCCCCCTTCTTTCTTTACTCCTTCCCCTCATCCCAGTTGTTCTTTCCTTTTGAGAACTTTATTTCTCTTTCAGTAACTATTGTACCTTTTGAATTTTATTAACTCTTTCAGGTTCTTACACTAGGGAGACAATATGATGTTTACATATGCAGGTCTGATTTATTTCATTTATGAGCATGGTCTCTAGCTGCATCCATTTATCTACAAAAATCACCTCCTGGTGACTATAAGATACCACACTTGTTTATCCAGTCTTCTGTTGATAGGTATAGGGCTGCTGCTAGGATTTAGCTATTATCAGATGTGCTGCTATAAACATTGATCTGCAAGTATCGCGGCGGTATGACTGACTGTTTTAGGAAGATACCAGCAGGGGGAGTAGCGAGGTCATATGGAATTTATAGTTTTAATTCTTTGAGACATCTCCATGCTGATTTCCATAATAGTTGTACTAATTTGCATTGCACCCAACAATGTAGGAGAGTTCCTTTTTCACGCAGTCACACCAGCACTTGTTGTTGTTTGATTTCCTAGTGATTGCTCTTCTTTCTCAAGGTGAATCCATTTGTGTAAACCTCAAGCTTTTTCTCTAACTCTGATTAGCCTCAGATGAATCTTTGTGTTGTCATCTAGTAATTGCTGGATGGGTTTCTCTTGTTCTCTTACTTTCTTTTTGGCTTCTTTGAGCTCTTTATTGTAATGCACTATTTTGTCCTCAATATCAGATATGTTGTATTCAGATTGGCCATTTCTGTATGAATTCTATTCTGTTTTTTATTTCAGGTATGTCTACCTGACATCTTTTAGAGGATTTTATATCTGTGTTGAACCTGTTCAAGTTTTGAACTGTCTTGGTTAGCTTATGCAATTTTTTACCTATTTCCTTGAAATTCACCATGGGCGTATTGAGTGTCTTTGCTGTAAATATTTCATTTCCTCTTTAAATTCTTCTATTTTCTTCATCCCTTCCAAGAACTTTTCATAGATTTCTGCTATTTGGTATTTGTTTTCTTCTCCCGTTATGTCCCCGTGCTCTGCCTTAGGAGAGTGTGTGGAGGGGGTATTAGGAAATATTTTCCCTTTTTCCCCCATTCTTCTATTTGTAACTGTGTTTATTTGTGTATATTTATATTTTTTAATTATATGAGTCCTGTTTTTCTCCTCCATTTTTGTTGGGGGAAGGCGAGCTACTGCCAGTTGGGGACTAGAGAAGTGAGATAAGTATGTGGTTACATGAAGCTTTTTAGTAGGGTGTTGCCTCCTGGTGACGAATTTTCGGCTTTGTATGTCCAGTTCTAGAATCTGCTACTTCAGTAGTTTACATTAAGTGATTTTGTCTCTGCCTCTGTGCACAGTTTCAGTCTTACTCCAGTTCTGTATGAGAGTCCTTGCAGGTACTCTTCCCCTTCTTTGTTCTTTAGGTGAGGGAGGGAACCTAGACATCTATGAAGTCTGAGCCAGTGAGAGCACAATTCTACAAGAGTAACAACCCCAAATACACATGAAATAATAAAAGAAGATACTAAATAACCCAAGAAACATATAAAAGCATAAACCAATAAAATGTTCACTGGGGACATTGATTAGATATTCCAATGAGACATTGCATATGTGATTCCCAAGTTACTTTTTTGTTAAAGAGTCTAAGTGATGATACCCCAATTACTCTAATGGTTATCCTGTTGCAAAACTAGGGTTAGCTCAGACTCGGGGACTATTTCTGGTAGGTTGCAGGCGTTCTTGCTGAGTCTGGTTGAGCCTGAGTTCTTGGGTTAGGAACTCCTGCTGTTCTTTTCCCTGGGCTCAGTAATGGCTTCAGCAGATGACTTCACTGCCATTCAGTTGTTCTCTGAGTCTGGATTATTCCTGTGGAATCAATTCAACTATAGCAGTAACAGGTGAATCTGTTGCAGTGGAATCTATCAGGGCTAGTTGAGAAACTTCCATCGCGTAAGACCCTGTTGGGTCTCCCTTTAGCCTAGAGAAGAAGTCTACAGCTATAGTGTAAGCACTGTAACAACCCAAGCCTTGAACCACAGTTAATGTATACCAAACGCCTGGGCTTTGTCCCTTCTACTAGTAAAAAAACAACATTCAACAGTAGTTTTATAGAATACCATCCAAAGTCCAGGGTTAAAGCCAAAGGGAAGAGATGAGAAACAGAACTATAAAGGGTAAAATTGTTTTTCTTCTAAGTCCTCTGTTGTATGGCATTGGAAGGTTGAACTAGGAGAGGGGCAACAGGTCCTAATGTTAAGGGTATGTTGTATATTTAGAAAGGGATACCAGGGAAGACTATGTATGTGGAAGACCATTGGGATCTCCCCTGAAAAAAAGACAGTGTGTCTCCATTTTGGATCACCCTTGTCCTACTTCTGTGTATTGACACGTACAGAGCTGGCCAGGAAAACGCTCTATCCGCCTCAGTTGGCTTTAAGCAATGCAAGTAGGTCTACTGAGGCTCTGACCCATAGCCTCTGAAGCAATGTGAAAGGTCAGTGATGCCATACCTATAGCTCCCTACTACTAAGAGTGAGCTAGGCCAAGAGATGCTGAACTGCACTGTTGGCTGGGATTGAGCATCAAGAAAGAGGTGGTGATGTCTTAGGGCAAGAAAAGTTAGACATCAGAGCTGAATCCGCTGACCCCAAACACAAGATACTTCCTCAAACTGTGTTATACAGATTACTCCAAACTTAGAGGCTGCCTGTTACCAGAATCAGGGACTCTTTCTGCATACTCTCTCTGCCTATTGCAGAGATGCTATTGTGCCTCTAAACTAGCCCAGCTCACTGTATTCATGTACTTCCCTCCATTCCCACAGTCACTCAACTCTGAGCCAGTGTCCTCTTCACAAATTAATAAAACGCAGGTTTGGCTCTGGGTCATGGCTGTTGTTCCAGGTAGCCAATTTTCAGCTGGACTTAGGATCCTCCTTGGCTCCTCATGACTGTAGATGTATCTTTATCTCTATTTTTGCCATGGGTTTCACTGGAAGTGGTTGATTGGAGTTTGATTACTAGACTTACAATAACTTCTTCATAGGGTTACAAGTATAAACTCCTTCAGACTCTAATGAGGTCTGGACAGGCTTCCTATATATGCACAAGACTGGTAGTGAGTAATGGGGAGAGTCTGACGTTAATAGTAAAGAAGTTCATTGAAAAAGCGGAGAGGAGAAAAGTTACACTGAGAATGAAAAAACTGCAGGGAAAGAGGTCAAGCGAGGAGATAATGATAAAGGGGCAGGAAGTACACATGAGTGCGGGAGAGTCCCCTTAGTCTCTCAAAATACTGGGGGGAGAGACAAGCATAGGCAAAGCACAAATGCACAGACATGCTTGTAAAAGAGAGTAGTGACAGTAGGGTTCAATAATGGGGTAAGAGCAATGGAAGTGACGTATGAAAGGAAGAATACTGCAAAGAATAAAAACCAAAACAAAAGATTTGTAAAAGTTTGGAAAAATACAATAAGGATAAAAAATGAGAAATAAGGAGCTGGGGATAGAGCTCAGTGGAATAAGCGCCTGCCTAGCAAGCGCAGGGTCCTGAGTTCGATCCCCAGTACCGCCAAAAAAAAAAAAAAAAAAAAAAAGAGAAATAATATAGTCAAATAAAGAATAGAAAAAAATGTTTTTTCAGTTGTGTTGGATTCATGGCTCCCTTCCTCAGGTTCAGGCGAAGGGGCAGAACTCCAGGCAGGGCATGACTTTGTTCACACTGGGAGACCAAGGCCAGTTTGTGCCTAGAACAGTGGTGGGTATAGAGGTCTATTAGTGGGGAGGACAAGTTGCCACTGTAAGCTTTCAGTGCTTATATAGTATTATAGGTAATTATTTAAAAATATTATAGGCAGTCGGAGAGGGCTGGGCCCTCGAGAGAATCAGTGCAGAACATATTACAACTGTGGCTAACGGTGCATCTTGTTGAAGGTCAGGCTTCAAGATAAAAAGAAATGATTACACCCACATACTTCCTCTAGGGATGAACAGCAGTAATTGATATTCTGAATAGGCATCAATCACCTTGGGTAGAGGACCAAGACCTCTTAGCCCATTACTTCCTGGAAAATCCTTGTTTATTGCATGTACACTTGCTAAGTGACTTGCTTCCCCTTTAACCAATATTACCCAAGCAACTATACTTGTGATATTATTAGAACGACCATAGTTTTGTCCCACCTCACCTCACGACTTGGTCTATAAAACTTCCTTAAGAAGAACAGTCCCTGGACCACCCACTTGCCCCCCCCCCCCAGAAGGACTTTTTTGGCTTTCAATAAATACTTCCTACTTTTAACTTCCATTGTTCCTGGGATTCATTCTTTGATTTTAGAGGACATGAATTCCATGTACTGGTCATCTACCAGATTGGGAGTCATATTTCCCTTATAGTATTTGGAAATCCTATATTATCCCTATATTATATGCCCTGTATCAGTAAGTAGGGCTAAGACTTGCCCTTAACACCACTGGAGCAGTCTAGGTGGTCCTGCCCCTACCCCGTAGCAGAATTTCCACAAGTCTGCTGTCCAGTGCCAGCTGTCTACTGTGCTGGGCGGCCCTTCTGTTGCTGCACTCTGGGAACTTAGTAGCGCAGTGACGGGAGCTGTTCTGTGGCCGAAGTTTGAGCTCTGCGCCCCTTGGGATGAAGTGGTGGCCCTGTGAGCCTCTGCTCTGTGCGACTCTATCCTGGGGCGCCACTTCGTCACAGGGATCACTCGGGGTACCGCGGCTCCTGTTCTCACTGCTGCCTCCAACTGCTTAAGATCTCCCAGTCCAGGTCTCTGTTCCTCCATGAGCAGAAGAGTTTTTTCACTGCCTTCTAGTTGGCAACTGTACTGCCGCTGATCCAGTCCCCACCGGCGAGCTAAATCCTGTTTCCTTATCCTCTGTCAGTTTCCTGTGGCTCTTAAGAGGCTTCAATTCACATTTCCTCTCCAAGCGGCTGTTCTCCGGACTCTAGGCACTTAGTCCTGGAGTAGCTGACCTGCTGGGACTCACTGTTCCATCCTTGTTTCAGTTTGAGATAAGGTATAGAACTCCAGGCCGGGCATGACAAAAACCCTCTGCCCTGGCTTTTTGTGTCCTTCTAATCTGCCTTTACAGCTGTGGCCCAAGACTGACAGCCAGAAGCGGATCCTGGAGCTTCTGGTGCTTCAGCAGTTCCTAGCCATCCTGTCCGGGAGCTGCAGGCCCAGGTGTACACGGCGTGGAGCCGAGGCGCTGACCGTGCTGCAGGACAAAAGCAGTGAATAAATGTGGTTTTACAAATAGATCCATCGCTCTGACTCTGCACCTGAAGATTAAAAGATGGAGAAAAGAACTCAGCATCTCAGAGGAATGAGGTATGGGAACAGAATGAAGAGTTAGGAGGAGGAGGAGGGTGGAAAATCCTTGTAGAAGTCTTGGAGTCATAAAAAGCTCAATTAGGTTGGGCAGGTGAATTAAAAGTAGAAGAGTGGAGAGTCCAGGGCCTTGAGTATCATCCTCTGGAGTTTAGATTTTCTTCTGTAGGACAGAAACTCTGCCTCCTTTAGTCTCAGGGAGCTTTTTTAACCCCATGATGAAACAATGAGTACAGTTAGCCCTGGGATCCGAAACAGAGTGTAAGGGACGAGCAGGTGGTAAAATGTACATTTGAAATAAGGTCATGAACGTGTGACTACAAAGGGTATGTCTCAGGGAAGAAGTGGAAAGGACGACAGGTGAGATCTGTAAAGAAGGAAGGACAGGTGGAGAACTCTCCTGGGCACTCTGTTCCAGTCTAATCATTGGGGCTTTGAAATCTGGAAGAGTTGTGTAATGAAGACGATGCCAACAGTCAAAGACCGAGGAAATCATTTGGGAGTTTTTTACTGAGTGCTTTGTACCGATGCTGTACTGGGATTGTAGCACTGAACAGTGCATGGAACATTGCTGCTTTCGTGTAGGCTCTACTCTACTGAGGAATCAGGCAATAAATAAAGCCAACAATCATGAGATATTAGACGGTGACAAATTCTATTAAAACAATAGTAACTAGTTGTGGTGGCACATACCTGTAACCCTAGCACTCACAAAGCAGTAGGAGTGCCATGAGTTCCAGGCCAACTTTGACTATATAGTGAGTTCAAGGTCAGCCTGAACTGGACAGTGAGACCTTGTCTCAAAAAACCAAAAATAAATAAATAAATGAAACAGTAAGCAGAGAAAAGGAATAGTGAAAGAAATGAGAACCGTACTGTTTTCA
The DNA here is from genome assembly GCA_004027595.1 of Dinomys branickii. Classification (NCBI taxonomy): domain Eukaryota; kingdom Metazoa; phylum Chordata; class Mammalia; order Rodentia; family Dinomyidae; genus Dinomys; species Dinomys branickii. Next base: position 5,851 of record PVLD010022033.1, on the reverse strand, counting down.
ATAGATTAGCCCGAAACAGCTTTTCAGATAGGTCAATATTCAGAGCAGGTGTTTAGTATATTTAGGCAGAGGAAACAGTACAAAGGCAGACTTTAAGGTAAGAGTGCACTCATCAAGGAGAAAGTAAAAGAAAATAGCAATAAGGCCAGTATATCATGTAGGGGTCTGTAGCTCATTAAAAGACATTGTAGAGTTTTGACCATTATAAAACTACTGGAGAGTTTTCAGCAGAAGAGAGACATCTGAGTTAGATTTTAAAATAATCCCTGTGCTTATATATTGAGAAGTTCTACAGTGTAGCTGGAGGTAGGTGTGGGGAGGCGTAGGAGTCAAAGATAGGATTTTGGAAAATAACACTGGCCATAGCTGTAAGCAGTAATCCAGGGAAGAGACTTTGATGAGATGGACTAGCATACTAGCCATGAATGTGATTGGATTCCCAGGTTTGTTTTTTGTTTGTTTGTTTGTTTGTTTGAGACAGGGTCTCACTATGTAGTTCAGGTTAGCCTTAAACTCACTATGTAGCCAGACTGGCCTCGAACTAGTAGTGATCTTCCTGCCTCAGTCTCTGCTGAGATTACAGATGTGCATCACCACCCCTAACCTCTCAGTACATTTTGAGGGTGGAGTTTGACAGCATTTATTTTACATAGGACTTCGGATGTGAGAAAATGAGTTAACAGTTATGCCAGGAGGAGGATTTTTTTAAAAAAATCTGAATGAAGAGAGTGGACTTGGCATCTAGAGAGATGGAAAAGACTGGGAGAAAAGTAGGTTTGAGGTGGAGGTACAGGAATCAAGAATTAAGTTTTGGACATGTTCATTTTGAGGTTTTTGTTAGAATCCAAATGGAAAAGTTGAGCAAGCAACTGGATGTGATGGGTTAAATTCAATGGTGGATTCTGCTAGAAATATAAGAAGGACTTCTCAGAACATGATGGTATTTAAAGAGATGAGGCAGGCTGTGGTCGTCAGGGATGTACCAGTAGTGCCAAGGGAGGAGTGAGTGAGGCGGAAAGAGTATGGGTGAAAGAACATGGTGTCCACATACCAGCAAAAGGAATTCAGTTTTAAACATGTTGAGTTTGTACTGCAGCCAATTTTTGCTCTGAAAATACGCCTGGGACAGCCAGGGATAGGAGGCACCGTTCACCAGATCCATCTTTCCCCCTTTTCCTTTTTCTCAAAATTTGAAGCAGCAAACCATCTTTGTCTGTACATCTGAGGTAGCATTCTGCTGCTTTGCATCCGATTTTGGAGGCAGGTCACAAAATGAAGCTGGTAATGGAGACAGAAGCAGTGTGGATGATTCCTCATTTACAGAACTGAGCCATTGGAGGGAATCGGGGAGAAAACCAAGGGCTTGTGGTGGCCAAGGCCCTGTGCATGATGTTGTGTCACCTCAGACAGTACGTGACTTGTCCAAGTCACAGAGCTTCCAAACTCAGAGTCTCCACATACTTACTTTTTATAGTACCATGCTGGGGAGCTGCTCTCCTTTTGTTATTAATAAATGTATGAATTAGTTGAGGGAGGTAGGTCCAGAGGGAAACAGAAAAGAATGGGTTTGAAGGCAAAAACAGAAATGTGAAATGATGGAATAAGGTTACCAGTTAAAGCTAAATTGGCACCACAAAGACAGTGAAGGTCGTGAGGGTCAAGTGAAGCCCATGACAGACATTAGGTGTGGACTAAATGTTTTACACTGGGAGGGCAGTGGGCAGAGAAGGCTTTGTGACAGGCTTCCATTTTTATGAGCAAAACAGAAATGTATTATCTCAATGAGAGGATCTAGGGCAGTGATGGTAAAGCTTTTAGAATTTTCAGTGATAAAAAACAGCCTGCTGTGGCACTCGGGCCATAGGTGTGCCACCACTGATTTAGGGGGTCAGAGACCTTTAAGGCATCTTACCTATGTACATTTTGAGATGAACAATAACAGAAGACAGGAAGAAAAGGAAGAAGTGAAGCAAATCGAAGGTAAAAGTAATGGCAGTCAGTAGTAACACTCAATTCATACCGCCGCGTACCAGGCATGGTTATGATTATATAGTACATAATGTCATTATTTCTGGCTGGAGATGTAGCTCAGTGGTAGAGCACTTGCCTAGTATGCATGAGGCCCCAGTTTCATTCCCTGACACCACAAAGATAAACAAAATCTTCTATTTGCTTAAGATTACCTTTATGGGTCCATCTGGTATAATGGAGTCCTGGTAGAGCTTTAGAATCATTTATTCAAGCTGCTCTTCTGGTCAATATAAAGACAAACAGAGGTGACACCTAATAGTGCTGCTGCGATATAGGTATGACAAACAGCTTGGTAGTTTCAAGAAGGAGTCAGTAAGTGGGCCATGGCTACCATGTATTTGCAAACAGAAAAGGAATTCACACCACTGAGTACTTACAACTTGAATAAACTTGAGGAGTCTTTGATTTATCAGGTGAACTGACAACAAAATGAAAAGTAGTGTGGCACAGATACTCTTCTGTCTGTCATGGCAGAAGACAAAACTAATTCTCATCAGGTTACCTCTTCTCCAGAAGGCAGATATGCAGAGCAAGAAGGGTTCCCCTGGGATAGAGATTACTTTGATTACATCAGGTCAGACCATGAACATCCAAGGACATTCTTATGATGGTGGTATGGAATCACAAAGCAGGCACAAAGAAAAACTCAGAGAAAGAGAAATGGATAGGAAAATGTCCTGGAGATCTCTGGGGAGAAGAAGCCCAGAACCATCAATAACACAGAGTTCAGCTGAAGATGATGCTCCTACAAAGAACAAGAAAAATGAGCTGAATCTTCTCCTTCCTCACACTGGTGGAGCATATATTCCTCCTGCAAAGGAGGAATCATTCCTGTGGATGATGCAAGAAGAGATTACAGATAAAAATAGCTTAGCATAACAGAAGAGGACTTGGGAGTACTTAAGTCATTCAGTGGTCTTATCAATAAAGTCAGTATTTCCAATATACATATTATTAAAGAGCTTCTTAAAGAAAATATAGTCAAAGAAAGGCTGCTGTCCAGATCTCTTTTACAAGCAAAGAGGGTATCTCCAGTGCTCACTCATGTTTATGAAGTGACAATTATCAACTCAAAATTCTACAAATTAGATCATTCTCAAGAGGTTAATTTTTAATTTTTGAAGACTAGCAAAGAATTGATAAGCAACTTTGACTGCTTCAAAATTTGTGGTGCATCTTATTAACCAAAATGTAGCCATGAAGTTTTATGCTTGTAGACGCTTGCTTTGCTCCTGGAAAGATAAACAGATGACTGTGTTGAGGTGGTTATTAGTTTTATCAAGGAATGCAGCCTCATATTAACACAAGTGTCACCAACAGGAATGAATGCTATCTGTGAACACCTTTGAAACATTGTACAGATCTAAAATGGAAAAAAGAGTTCAGTATGTGATTGATGTTTGCTATACAGAAAGATGGATTCAGTGACCAACCAGTTATCATGGAAGGACTAGACTTAGTTAAAGAAGGTGATCAGTTCACCCATATGCTTCCTTTGGAGGATGAGGATAGTCCAAGGGATGTTCTTAATGTTTTCAAGTTGGACCCTAATTTTATGGATAATGAAGAAAAGTATAAAGCTATTAGCAAGGAAATACTTGATGAAGGGTATAGTGATACAAACATAGACCAAGATGCAGGAAGTAGTGCAGAGGAAGAAGAGGAAGGAGAAGATGAAGAAGAACAAAAGGTAACTGACAACAAAACAGAAATTAAACTAGTAATGTAGTCTCATTTCATCATATAATAGATCTTGCTATTCAGTCAAGTTTAGATTTTGAAGAATGTGCTCACAAATTGCTGAAAATGGAATTTCCTGAAAGTCAAAAGAACTCTGCAATGTGATACTTGATTGCTGTGCCCAACAAAGGACACAGTAAAAAAGTTGGGGCTTATTAGCTGCGCAATTTTGCATGCTGAAAAAAGAATATATTGAATCCTTTCAAAGTAAGTTCAAAGAACAGTATGATACCACCCACCATTTAGAAACAAATCAAGGAATGTTGCCAAGATGTTTGCTCACCTTTTATACACCTATTCAGTTCCATGCAGTGTTCTTGACTGTATAAAAGTAAGTGAAGAAACCACTACATCATCTAATAGAATTTTTGTCAAAATATTCTTCCAGGAACTGTGAATAGTACATGGGAAGTTTAGGAAGATCAGTCTTTCTAAACTTAATGCAAGACTAATGGGTGAAACCCTACAGTCATTCTTTGAAGGACTCTTACTTACCCTGAGATAACCCAGGAAACACCCAGTTTGCCATCAACTTCTTTATCTTGATAGGTCTTGGAGGTTCAATGGACAAATTGGGTGAGCATCTTAAAAATACACCAAAAATTATCATGGTACAGAAATCAGGTATTCACAAAATAAGTCCTGCCTGAACTCTGTATCTTCGGTGTCATACTCTTCAGAATCTGACTCTTCTGACTCTGATTCTGACAGCGATGAGAGCAGTTGAGTTTCTTCCAGGGAAGTTAGTGACTGTTTGTCTCAGGCAGTTAGACCTCTGCCTCAGCTGAAGATATGGGAAGAAGAGACAAGGGAGAACCAGAAGTAAAGATGGAGATAAATCAGGAACAAACAAACAAATGACACAAGAGAGGAAGAAAGAAGAGCACAACAAAGGCAGTAAGAAACAAGAGCTAAGAGGGCTGGGGATATAGCTCAGTGGAATAAGCGCCTGCCTAGCAAGCGCAGGGTCCTGAGTTCGATCCCCAGTACTGCAAAACAAAACAAAACAAGAGCTAAGAGAAAAAGGTCAGAAAAACACAGAAGTCAGAATTCAAGAGATCAAAAGTGGAGAGATTCTATTGAAAAACACATCAGACAGAAGCATCTCTCCTGAAGGAAATAGTTACAGTAGGGTTGGGAATGACCAAGACTAAGAAATGCATATGGATTGGGACAATAAGCATGGTGATCCAAAAAAAGAAGAAATAGCTTTCACAATGAGAACTACAGACTCCAAAATCAGGACAGTGAAAATTCTAGAATAGGTAGATCAAAGTCAAGGGAAAAGATTAGAAAATACGCGAGCTCTGAAAGTGATGAAGAGCTGAATGTGGTGGCGCATGCCTGTAATCTCAGCGATCAGGAGCTGAGGCAGGAGGATCATTGCAAGTTCGAGACCAGCCTGAGCTACAAAGAGCGCTCAAGGCCAACATGAACTACACAGCAAGGTCCTGTTTCAAAAAGACAAAACAAAAACAGAAAGGAAGAAAAAGAAAAAGAAACAAGTGATGAAGATAGGTATCAGAATGTTGCTGGGAGATAATGGGAAAACATCTAACAGATACTCTGAACATGCCACACAGTCAAAGAAAAATCAGGATGGGAGAAAAGTAATCCTGCAAAATAACATAACTGAACATTCTTTATATTCAGTTCACAGGAAGTATTTTTTACACTGATACACTGTATAAAGTTCTTTGTATAAAGTACTGATTGTGTTTGTAAATTTTAAGATGTTTTTATTTTAATGTGTTTTATAACTGATACATTCAAAAGCCTCCATATAATATTATTGAGAGAGAAAAGTTCCAACAGGAAAGGAATGCAAGTCTTGCTTATATTTTGTGAATAAAACAGTCAAATGTAATTTAATATATATTCTTTTATTTTAAAGACAAAAGAATGGAGACATATGAACCAGAAAAGCCATAAACAATACAGAAAATACAAAGTTACACAGAATATAGTAGGGAATTAGAACTGGATGTTGTATTACATAGTTATCTTCACATTAGTTAACACAAAAACATTAAAGGAAATACCAAATTATAGATAAGATAGTAGGGAATTTGCACTGGAT
>PVLD010022032.1:0-30156 GCA_004027595.1 Dinomys branickii | reverse complement strand
GCTTTCCCACGTCTCGCCCCGGCAGCCTGGTCCGCCCTACCACATCTCCCCCGGCATCTCAGAGAAATACGCCCAGTTTAAACTTCCCAGCCGAGGTCCCGGCATTCACGCTCGCCAAGTCTGTCTCGAGCTGGTGGTGTTTATTAAGGAGGTTCGCTCCCTTGCTGCTCACCTGGTCGCCATCTTCCCCGGATTCTCCGCAATCTTTATCTTTAGAGGAATGTTCTTATCAGCACAGGGAAGAGTCTCCGAAGCTCCTCAAATGTCTCACTGGGTAGAGTTTACGTGCCTACACTAAGACCTGTTTCTGGCTTGTCTTAGAGGAAGGAAGAAAGTATTTAGGTATATGCGTAGTTCGGTCAATATGCAGTGTGACTTCCTATGGTACCTCCTGTAATTCTCACAACAGTCCTAGTAATGATAGTACAAATGGGCTATCGAAGGTAGACTTTAAAGGTTTAAATGGATGTAAAATATAAAATATAATGAATATAGAATGAAGATTAAATTATGTTTTATTATAAGTAGATTATGGATGCTTTTGTTTTACATTTTTAAAAACTGTCTTTCATTTTGTTTGGTGTAGCTGTGTGTGTGCTTTCACCTCACATGGGGCAAGTTTATTATTTCTATAATAATCTATCATTAAAAAATTAGAAATCAAACTTTAATTACTTGAAGTTATCTCTTCTAGACCAGGCGAAGGTAAGAAGAATCAGTGAGGAGAACAGGCAAACCTTGTAACATTCCTGAGAAAACCCAGAATGACCAGGAACATACAAACTGTTCAGAGAGCCACAGCCCTCAACCTCTTTTGGATTCTGTTCTAAGGCATGCTATTCTTGGCAGCTGCATTTACCAGCATATGTGAAAATATTATCCAGAGTGCATTCTATATTTTCAGAAATGTGACATGAAAACATCCTTCAGAGAAAGGGATTTAGTGGCAAACTTGCATCAATTTTCACTTGTTGGACTCCCTTAGATAAGACCTTCTGTGTCATGTCAACATTTTCCCCTCTACCAGTGCAGTGGAAGATACAAGGAACTGTACCAGCTCAACAGCTTGTCCTTAGTACCTTCCTCTCCTTTCCACCAAGCTCCTACTCTTTGGAGCAGGCCAAAATGACAGGGAAGAAAATGTGGCTGTGATTGCTTTTTTTTTTCCCAGGGAAATAATGTCAAAGATAAACAATGTTTATTGATTTAACCCAAATGTTAGTCATAAATTAATCTTCCAATCCTTGGATGTGTAATAAGGTATCTAGCGCCAAGTTAGCACTGTCAACAGAAAACCCATCCAACTTTCCAAACTGTCTTTATCCGAAGGAGGGGCAGCTCTCAGTCTCCTACCAGGGCTAATTCCATCAAACAAGGCCAAGGGCATATTTGCCTAGATTTTATACTGCTAGATGCTCATTTGTATTTGTTCTATAACAAGACAGCGTGGAGCCTTTGGGGGGATGGTATGGACAGAGTGAAGGTCTTTTTTGAAGGGTTCATTTCCAAAAATTTAAATGATGTGCATTGGACTGTACTTTCCAGCACCTAGAGAGAAGAATTTCTCTAGAAATTAGAGAGGCTAATTTAGAGGCTCTAAGGTCCTCTCTGATCCCTGATAAATGTTTTTCAGTGATGGGTTGATCTGAAATTTGTCTTTATTTCATTATAGTACTTATTAAATTGTAAATAGTAGCCAAAAATATCCAAATAAGATGGTGACTAAAGAAAAGACTTAACTTCTCTTTTCCTACATCTCTATTGCAATTATTACAAGATAATTTCTTAGAAACTGGGAGTCAGTAGCATTTGTGCTACATCCTAGGGAAAAATCCACCTCTATATCCCAGACCTTTGCTCAATGGGGTTAAGGTTTGAAAGGGCTGCTGGGAAGGACCACCTGGCCATCCCAAATAAGCACAGGAGATCTGCACAGTTCCCTGAAATTTCCAAATTGGAAGAGCAACGAGTTACACAGGACTCATTGCATTCAGATATTTTTTACAGTACTTATCATAGTTTTGACACAGCAAGTTTACCAGAAAGTTAGTAAAGAAAGAGAGTTCTTCTCGACTTACAAAGGTTCAGGACCCAGCTACCACCACCCTTTCTTGTACCTGAGCAAGAAAGCAAATGGGAAACCAGACGCACTAGGGGGACTCTTGGGGCAACAATTTAAGCAAAGACAGAACAAGCAACAATCAGATGGTTCATGGCTTTAGCTTTCTTCCTTCCCTTCGGGCTGCTTCATCAGTCAACTGGAAATGCACACTTACATCAACTTACCCTCCAGCCTAGGACTTGAGAAACCAGGTGAACAAACAGAAATTCACCAGTGAGAGAAAGCAAAGGTCATCTAGTCACCTTTCTTCCAGGGTGAACAAACAGAAATTGAGAACATTTCCAGTGAAATAAAATCCACAGTGATAGCAATGGGTAATATAGCACAGAGCGGGGAAGAAAGACCAAGTATTTGAAAATAAGCATGTTTACATACAAAAGGAGGAAGCATTTACACATTGTGCTATCAGCAAAATACAGGGAAAACTAAGCTGTGCTGCCAAAAATAAAAGATGAGACGATAGCGAAGCAGTTAAATAAAGTACGCTGTTCCAAATTTGGAAAAATTGCTCACATACAAGGATGCTCCCATCCCATTTCTTTATGTGCTTTCTCAGACGTAGGTTTAGACTCAGGCCTTCATTAATAAATGGGAGCTGAACAAAATAAGAGAACACTAGACAGAGGTTAAAAGTGCAATAGAAGATTTAAAATTTTGTTTTGGACCCAGTGAAGGACAAAATTAACACTGTAAATTCCAAGCTGCAATCTGGAAAGAGAGAACACCTCTTCAGAAAGTGCAGAAGACAAAAAGAAAAGTAAAGAAGGGAGAAAAAAGTAAGGAAAATAAGATGGCAAGTATATGGGACAGAGAATGATGTTAATAGTTCACTGGTGTTTGAGAATGAAACACAGGAGCAATCAAGGGACAAATATGGAAATTATAACCAAAGAGTCAAAGATAACAGCATGCTTCATATGCAAACATCACAGAAACTTCTACTAAAACAAAAAACAAGGCAAAAGTCAATATATCGCTCATGAATTTCATTTTATTTATTTAATCTCCTCTTTCATTTCACTTATTTATTTGTTCCTTTTTATTCCTATCTTAGTCCCATTCCTCTCTCTCTATAAAGGTGTCCTTGAAACGTTTTACTTTTTAATTAGCTGTGTTAAAGGGTCACTATTTCTAAACACACAAACCAGTATGTTTTGAGGAATCCACAGAGTCAGGTAGCTACTAACAAAATCAAGATGGAGCACATTTCACTTATCTTTGAAATGCTCTCCTTCTCCTGGGCTGGCAACACACTCCTCACTAACTCAGAAACTGAAAGTTATTGTTCTTTCTCTTGCCAGTTTTTTCTTTTCTAGATTTAAGATAAGTGGACTCACACAATATGTAGTGTTTTATGTCTGCCTTCATTCACTTCACTTAATGCTTTTGAGGTCAGACAGGTTGCTGGTGGTATCAATAAGTGTCTTTGTCCACTGTGTGTTGCTATAACAAAATATCCTGAGGCTAAGTATCTAATAAAGGAAAAAAAAGGTTTATTTAGTTCACAGTTTTGGAGGCTGAAAATCTAAGATAGGGTGACCCTGTCTGTTTAGTCTCTGGTGAACATCTGTGTCCTTTTATGGTGGTATCAAGGCAAAAACGTGTGTGAGAGTGGCACTCAGCAATGTACAGGAGAGCATATGCACATAGCACCCTCAATTTATTATCACCTGCTTGCATAGGAACTAATCTAATCACAAATCATCTAACATACTCTTGAGGGATCGGAATTAACTCCATATAAGGCTACTGCTCCTATGAGCTCATTTTCTCACAGCAGCTCCCACCCCTTACATGTTCCACTACCTCTCCACATCATCACATTGGGACCAAGCTCCTGGCATATAAAACTTTGAGATACAAATCATATTGAAACTATAGCAATGATATCCAGGTCACCCATTTTTGCTTTTCAGTATGTTCATACTTGTTATTCCACAATCAACGTCTTTAGCCTCTGTTCTGCCCTGCCACGGCATTCATCTTGGGCCATGGGTTCACCACCCATTCAGTGAGTCTATTGCTCTTCTGTCCTAGTCCCTTACCTTTCATTGGTGAATCTCTAGTCTTCCTTTACCATTCAACTGAAAAAGTCACTCTTCTAATTAAGACTCACCGGATTCTTACATACACCCTCTTCAACAGGTTTCATCCTCAGGTTCCTCCTTTGACTGCAGTAGTCACCCTTGGTTGTTCACACATTAGTGTCCATACGAGGCTGCAACCATGGTTTTCGCTACGTCTGCAGGCAGCAGCCCTGTAGATGAAGACCAGTATGCCTTACTTTGGGTTGCTCATTAATGTTCACTGTGCCTTCTGGGATGTATATGTGAGAATTTCTTAGAGAGATGAAGAATTTGAGTCCTGGAGTTGGGAAGACTTGCTCAATGTAACAAAGAATCCATAACATTTATTTTTGATGTTTAATCCAAAATGTCTTCCAAGATCACAACTGTGCTCATCACATTTGTGCTAAAAGAGTTGGATGTTGGCTGACAAGAAGCTGGAATAGTGGAGGGGTCAGGAGGAAAACATCTTTGAGTACCAGCCTGAGTAGAGCATCTTATTTTGTTGGCATGGGTAGTAAAGTACCAGATTATGGATTATATAATTTTTCTCAGCCAAGATTTAGCAATGGAATGAAGTCCCACTGTTCAAAGGCATTCATTGTTTGTAGTAAATGAACTTCTTAACACTGCATCTAGAATGCACCAGGTGTATCCCTGGGGGAACTAAGGTGATGGCCATTTAAATTATTTCCTATATTCTGTGGTTCACACAAGAAATATCAGTCAGGGAAGACTATCTACAGCAAGGTTACCTAACCTTGTTGGCACCAGGGACTGGTTTCCTGAAGACAATTTTCCCAAGGACAGAGGGTAGGGAGGTTTGGGAACAGATTCTCATCCGGAATATGCAACCTAGATTCCTCACATGTGCAGTTCACGGTATGGGGGGCTGGGGATATAGCTCAGTGGAATAAGCGCCTGCCTAGCAAGCACAGGGTCCTGAGTTCAATCCCCAGTACCGCTAAAAAAAAAAAAAAATGCAGTTCACGGTATGATTTGCACTCCTATGAGAATCTTTTTTTTTTTTTTTTGGCGGTACTGGGGATCGAACTCAGGACCCCGCGCTTGCTAGGCAAGCGCTTATTCCATTGAGCTATATCCCCAGCCCCCTCCTATGAGAATCTAATGCTACCACTAACCTGGCAGGAAGTGGAGCTCAGGTAACAATGGGCAGTGGCTGAGGGTACAGATGAAGCTTTGCACACCAGTCCACAGGCAGCTTACTTCCTGCTATAAGGCCTGGTTCTCAAAAGACTAAAGATTACCAGATAGAAGCAACTTCGTGGAAGATAAGCATATGTAATATAACAATCATTGTTAATTTCCTATTGTCTTGTTTTGAAATTGTGTATCTTCTTATTGTTTTTGTATTGTTTTCTTTGTTGTCATTTTGTTTTCTTTTCTCTTTAAAATGAAAAAAAAATAAATATAAACAAAGATGGTGGGGGTGACCTAAAGGGGGACAAAGTGTTGACATTGGGAACCCTTGGTCTAGAACATGAGTTAATAACAGAAATAACACAACCAAAAAGCCAGAAACCTATAGCCAGAAGAAGCAGGATTGTGGCTTTGTTTCAACAATATGGAACATTAACTTCCCCAGGCCCCGTTCTCCTTTTCTATTAAATATGATCACTATACTTCCGACTTTACAAGGTGTGATTTAAATGAGATAACATTTCTGAAAGTGGCTTGCAATCCATACCATATGTTACAGATATGAGCATTTTCCATAAACTAGACGTCATCTCAGTGATCAACCCAACAGATGACTGCAGGGCACACATTCTAATGATTAGGGAAATTCGTGCATCCTTTCTGACTTCTCCCTTCTAACCTTGAATGTCCTGCTCTTGCTCGCATCTATAACCTTATGGCTGCCTAAAACCGAATACTTAGAGCTAACCGTGACAGATGTGCCATCTTTCTTGTTCAGAAAAGTACCAACATTGGGGATCAGAGGGGTATTTTTTGCTTATTTCAGGAGCATGGCCTATAAGTGAGCTGGTGCTCTGTCAGGATGAAGAGGGAACATGCACAGTGGAAACGGAGACCACAGATGGCAAGGCCACCAGATCAAATTAAAAGGCTGTGTCCCATATGAGGCCACTCAGCCAAAACAGACAGGGCACTGATGTCTAGGCAAGGGTCCTCTTACCAAGCCACATCTCTGATTTAAGATCACATCACTGCAGAGGAAGGGAAAGGGGTTTCCTTTTCCTTGGGACACAGGGGCTACTTGTTCACCAAGTCTTACCTTGAGGGGGTGCTGTCCTCTCAGTGGCTGGGGTGAGAGATGGGAGCATTCATTTTCTTTTTATTTTGTAAGAATGGGTTACAACTCTAACAAAAAGAATCAAATCAGTATGAAGGAGAGGTGAGGCTGAACAGAGCTAGAGTGAGACGGAGATAACCTCACGCGAGCTGACTGTTTACAAATCTTCCCAACTCTGTTCAGTGGCTTCAGATTGGCAGCTTGAAATCAGCATGATGGGACGTGTGTGTTTCACAGAGCTAGGCAAAGGCTGTATAGCAAAGCTTCTCCATCTCCCCTTGGAGAGCCCATAAGTTAAATATCTACCATCATAGGTTAAAAGCAAGCCTTAAGAAAAAACTGAGATGTAAAAATCTGTTAAGCACCGTTAGTGTATCCCTGGCACCTATTCAACCTGTGGTACAGTTATCATCACCGACTTTACAGAGCAAGTCACTAGGCATCTTAAAGAAGTTAAATTATTAGCTTAAGTTCTCACCCAGCTAGAGAGAGTCAGACCCTGGACTCACATCCAGCCTTGTCTGGTTACCTCTGAAGCTCAAAGTCTTTCCGCTGCATTATATGGTTGTGCTGAAATCCAGTCTGTGATTCTGAGATGGCAAACCGAACTGAGAGAGCTTGTGTATCACATTAATTCTCTTTAGCATTTTTATTTCCCCCAGTAACTTTCAGGCATTTTAAAGGCCACTTCAGTACCTCCAACACTGTCTCAGGATTGCTCCTGGGGCTCGAAAGTCAGCCTCCTCATTAAGATCCTTCTTCAAGAAGTCAATGGAGAGTCAAGCAAGTCTGAGTTCAGTCACTGCTCTGAGCTTTCTGGCAGTGAGAAAATATATTACACTGCTTGGGTGGCTGCAGTGTTCAGAACAGCTTTGGAAGGGTTTTGTATCAATTATATTATCCCCCTGGGACTCCCATTAACATTAAAATGTCTTGTGAGACTAGCTAAAGACTTGAACAAAGAACAAGTCTTATAGGAAGGCTTCCTTAAATTTATAGTTGTTAAGAAAAATATCCCCATTGCTTCTCCTTTACATATGATACAAGAATAGATGATTTTTCTCAGACTATTTTAAGGAAATTATCTTAGAAAATGATGGCCCTTAACAGAAGGAATTACCTCAGACTAGATGCAACACTGTGTAAGAGGTGATGTGGAGAATGAACAGATGGAAATCACAGGTATCTGGGAGCAGATTCTGGCTCTCCTTATGATAACAATGGTAGCAATTGTTATTTACTGAACAACAATCAGGGAGTCAGGAATTTAATACAGTCTGTTTTGTTTAGTTCCCACACAGCAGTACAACATTTCTACTTTCCATGCATTATTCCCATGCAATGTGCACTATTCCCATTTTAAATATAGGGAGGCCAAAGCTGAAAAGGCCAAATAAACTCAACTAATTTAGATAGGTAGAATGGTAGGCAGCTTCTGAAATGACTGCTAGTGGTCCCTGCTTCCCGGCCCAATAGCTCTCCCCTTATTCACAGTTTCACTTTCTGCTCTTTCAGTTACTCACAGTCAACCAGAGCCTAACTACAGTGAGTCCCCCTTTTACAAATGACTTCTGGTCTGGGAGAACGCTCTCAAGTGAGGTTCATTTGTAAGTCTGACAAAGTGAGCCATACACAACTTTGACACAAATATACAACATAAAGCACTAAAAAACCAAACACAAATACTGTAAATAAACTATTTTTACTTTAACAGTTATTTTAACATGGTGGTATAGTACAGTACAACTGTAAAATAAACTAACTGTAGGCACACAGCAGTGCAACCTTGACAACATCCAGCAGATATCTGAGCCACTTTCACAATTTGTTTACATCTGCAAATGTTTGTAATGCAAGGTCCATTCATATCTGCCAAAGCTCACAACACAAGCATTCATAAGTCAAGGACTTAACTGTATATTAAATGGAACATCCAGAAATAAATCATCTGTAAATTTAAATATTGACAACTGGCGCACTTGCATGTTGGGACCTACTCCATGCTGACATACTGCATCCTGCCCAGCAAGTGAATCATCCCTTTTTCCTGATGTATCTATGGTGTATATGCTACCCACCCACCAGTCACTCAGTTACCATCTCAGTTATCAAATGGACTGCCATGGTATAGCAATGTCAAGGTGTTCAAACACCTTTACATATTGTACTTGAAAGCTCAAGATGTTAGAAATTTGGATCTGACAAAGAAAAGGCCTGACGTATGTCATTTAAGTGAAAATTTGAAAGTGCCTGACTTGAGGAAAGAAAAGAATGATGCCAAGGAAGCTACAAGATCAATAAGCAATTACTAGTCTCATACTGTGTCTAATCTATATATAGCACAAAAGTCCTTGGCACTGTCCATGGCTTCCAGCACCCAGTAGGGGCTTTAGAGTGTACCTTTACAGATAAAGGGGAGCTACTGTATTTACCCCTGTATGTAATCTCCTCCCCATGTCTGTGGACTGGACCTAGGAATTTGCCACTGGTAAACAGAATACAGAATACATGTGATGGGATGTCATTAGTAAGATTAGATGATGAAAGATGATGACTTCGATTTTACCTGTGCTGTGACTTGCTCTCCCTCTCTTGCTTGCTCATTTTATTGGAGCCAATTCTGGGTGTCTTATTAAGACACCTGTGTGGCAAGGAACTGAGAGTGACCTCTGGCTGGCAGCCAGATCCCCAACCCAACTGCCCATAAGAAGCTGAATCCTGCCAACAACTACTGAGTGAGCTTGGAAGTGGGTCTTGCTTCATTTGCAGCTTGGGGTAACCAGGCCGAGGCTGACACTTTGATTACAGCTCTGTAAAAGACTAAGGACACTGACAAGGATGCAGAGAACTTATGCACATTACAGCAGAAGCAAAGGCAGAACCGTAAGACCAAGCTACACATTTCCCAGATAATGACCCTCAGCTATGAGCTAATAAATGTGTTCTTTTCAGCTGATTAATTTTGGGATATTTGTTACACAGTAACAGATAACTGATATGGGAAAAAGAAATGAGGTTTGTAGCCAACTTTTCGACTTCATGACATAAACTTTTGTTGCACTAATTCTTTGCAGGTCATGCGACTGTGGACAAATCACTACAACCCTGATATTTCTTATCACCATGAACAAAACAAGGATAATGCCTATGTGACAGAGTTACAAAGCAACTTAAGTGAGATAAGATACGTTATGCCTTTGGCCTGTCTGTCTGTTAAAATAGGAAGGAGAAGAAAATAGCAAAAGGTTACTATGGGAGAATGCCTTAAGAATACCAAGCTGTATACAACAGTGAGATTTCAAACACAGCATTCTGGGAAGTAAAAGTCTGGGAAGCACAGCAGTTATAGGACATGATACACCCATTTCATATCTCTGATTTTGCTTCTCACTGGTACAGTGATAAGAGCATTCCCAACAGTAAAATGGGATGATGTATATATAATTGTTACAACATAGGCTCCCAACAGATTGCTGCATTTTTACACTATTTTTCTAGTGTTACTTTATTAATGCTGATGGCATTTTAGGGACCTGTCACAGATGAATCAAGAATTTCTTTTTTTAATTTTAAAGGAAAGAAAAGTAAGCAATAAAAACAATGGTATAAAATTTCAAAACAAGATTGTAGGAGAGTAACAGTGGCTAGTACATTGCATATTGTTATCTTCAAAGTAGTTGCTCATATTACAAGATATAGGCATGAAAAATTGATCAAACCACAAAGGTATATGCCTTTCCTTTCAATGAGCTCACAGCAATTCATAGTGTAACTATTTTAACTATCTTGTGTAGTATATATATATATTTATATGTATGTGTGTTCATATATTACACTTGTGTAATAGAAGTGTACTATGTGTGTGTGTGTGTGTGTGTGTGTGTGTGTGTGTGTATATATATATATATATATATATACACATATATATTTATATGTTTTTTTCCTTTTCCCTTCCTTCTTGTCTCCTTTCCTCCATCCAGTTTCTCTTTGCTTTTGACCATTTTCTTCCCATTTCACAATATCTACTATACATTTTGGGTCTTACTTACTCTTTCAGTTTCTTACACTAGGGAGACAATACAATGTTTACACATGCGAGAATGATATATTTCACTTATGTGTATGGACTCAAATCACATCCATTTCCCTATGAATATTTCCAGTTTATCCTTTATAACTGCGTAGTGCTCCATTGTATAAAAATACCATATCTTTTTTATCCAATGATGGGTTGATGGGCATTTGAGTTGTTTCCAAGGAAGAATTTCTAAAGTGAGGCCTTCTCAGTAATCTGCATCATATTTTACATGTTTCCCTCTACTCTTGAAATGCATCAGATAAATCTAAAGACACATCCTTTCAGTCTCCCTTCTCAATCTCTTTTCCCTTCTCTACCTATCGGGTCTTATCATAGCAAGGCTTCTCCAAAAGTGACTACAAAAAGAACAATTTTAAAAGAGAAGCCTTCCGGTGAAGTGCTTGATTTCCTGCTCAGAGATTCCACTGAGGGATTAAGCATCAGTGGTACAGGCTAAGGTCTGTGGCCACTACTGATGCTTCTAGGAACACATGTGGCACTTACTAGGGCCGCACAGTGACTGCATAGGCCACTGTGATTTTGGTTATTTGCATGTCTCCACTGTCTAGCAGAGAACCCAGCTTATCACAGATAATCAATTAACATTTGAGGAATTAACAAAAAAACTGAGAGATAACCAGTTTGATATTCTCCTATCCAAGTACTAACAAGGCCTGGCCCTACTTAGTTTATAAGATTATACAAGATTAGACATGTACAGAGTAGTATAGTTATAAACTTACTGTCTGATTTTCTAGAAGTCCTTGCATTCCTCAAAAGTTTTGTCCTATGGAATTTAACTGGCATACTAAACTACAGGTGGCAATTTCACATCTGGTGGGTTTTCCCTCCATTACTTGCTCTTACATCTGGGCATATCTGATTAAAAGTCACAAAATTTCCCTCTTATATGTGGACTAAGTGGGGGAATCTGTGCAAAAGATGGAGCCGTTCAGGCCTGTGTTAGTCAAAGCTTGTTCCTGCAGCCACAAAAGACCATCTCCCTGAAGTGTGCTTGTGTCTCTGTGCCTTGCTCTTGAGCCTCAAGGTTAATTTGGGCATAGTTAAAAGACATTGATGAGAAATATCATGGGTACTGAATTTTGTGTGCTATGCATAGACCTCCTTTAGGCTAGAAGTAGCAACTATCTGTTGTAGGATTTAAATATGTGGGCTAAAACAATGTGTACACATGGCTTGGAAATATTCTATAACATTCATGATTTCATTTATTCATCTTTTTTGTGCATTTGTTCAGAAGGACTGGGGTGCTCAGGAGTTAAACAAAAATATCTATTTTAGAAGAGTCAGCAAGATGTGAACCATATTTTAGTATGAGAAACAGAGCAGTTTTTATTAAAAGGGAAAATGTCC
Organism: Dinomys branickii; assembly: GCA_004027595.1. Lineage (NCBI taxonomy): Eukaryota > Metazoa > Chordata > Mammalia > Rodentia > Dinomyidae > Dinomys > Dinomys branickii. Next base: position 18,238 of record PVLD010022032.1, on the reverse strand, counting down.
AGTAGACTTAGAATTTAAAATGTGTGGTCTTATATGTGCGCATATATATGTTCAAATACTTGCCCTCTAATGAACTCAGTAAACTTGATCACTTCACTCCTAAACATCTCTGTACCAAGTGGACAAAAGCCTGGTGAATTCACTCTGGCCTTGTTGTGAGGCTGAAGGACATATTTCCCTGCAAAGTGGCTAGCATAGCTTAAGGCAGATGGCAGGCACAGATTCAACAGTTATTAAATTCTATGGCCGCCAGTTGCAAATGAAGTTTAATTAGAAAATAATGCCAGAAATTGAACTTTTCAATGGTTAATGGTAAAAATAAATATCTCTTCTTCCCTAGTACTCTATTTAACATTGGGTGTGTTGTCACAATTATGAACCAGAACTTTGTGAAGGTTACTGTCGTAGAAACATAAAGGTAGATTTATAAAATAATAAAATAAAATAGTTACTATATTTAAAATGTTCATGTTATTTCAACTAAACTCCAAACTTGTGGGTTTTGATAAAAAAAAATTAAAAATTTCCAATTCTTCAAAATAGCATTTATTTATAACTTTCAAAATAGCTTTTATTTATGGATCCCAGTAGACTGCCCAAAAAAAACAGAAAAATGGACACTTGGGGAAATTATAGGTTTACAAGAATTTTTATAGATTTTTTTCTCTTGTAGCTCTTCATTCCAAAAGAGAAGGTGGTTCATGTTTTATGGAATCCAAGCAGGCTTTAGACTGTGGAGGTACCAAGTGCTTCACAGTGCCAGGCCTCCATCGGAGTTGAAGTATCTTCCGTGAGTACCTCCAACTTTGGTGTTCCTGTGCACATTTGTGCCATAGACTTCATGGCAGACAATATTTCCATGAATGGGAGGAGGGGGCAGGGAAAAGACGGCTTTGGGATAATTCAAGCTCAATACCTTTGTTGTGCACTTTATGTCTACTATTACTACGTTAGCTTATCAAAATGAATGTGCAAGCTAGATCCCTCTCGTGCACTGTTCCGGGTAAGTTTTGCGCTCCTATGAGAACCCGACAAGAGGCAGCTTATCTGACAGGAGGCAGAGCTCAAGCAGTAATATGAGAGATAGGGAGTAACTATACATACCAATGATGCTTCGCTCACTGGCTTACCACCTACATCATGCTTTGTGACCCAGTTCTTAACAGACCACAGGCCAGTTCATGGCTTGGGGTTGAAAACCCCTGCTTTAGCCTTTCCTGGCTCTTGTCCGCTCTCTCTGTGGCAGCCATAGTGACATTGCTCAAAGGCAGTTTGATTACATCACCTTATTGCCCAAAATTGCTCTGATTGCCTCCTTGGTTAGAAGCAATATAAATTGGCATCCTGCATCTTCTGCATATTCCTACCACATTCTCCATCTTTAGCTTGTACTATTTTCTTCATTATAATAATCCCCAGCAATAAACTCCTTGGAGTAGCTTTCTGTACATGTCTGCTGATCCCCAGACACGCGCTGCTTCACCTGGTGTCCTGTTCCTTTGCATAGAATAACTTCTCCTCTCGTACTCCTTCAGGCTCCACTCAGGTTTGCTTCCTTCAGTGCCGACCAGGCTCCTGCAACAGCAGCAGCAACTGTCCTGGCACTAGGTAGTGAGGACTCATTTTCCTTCTGCACTAGTCAGGCGTCCTTTTTAGAGCAGAGAAGCAAGAGTATAATGAGATCTTTTACCATATAGGCTCTGAATTCAGACCTATGGGTTTAACCCTGTCTCCACCGATTACTAGCCAGCTGACAGGCTATCTAGACCCATTGAGCCAGAGTGTCTTAAACAACCCTGGACTCAATAGATAATCATCAAAATTGAATGAACCGAGCCCTCAAGAGTGAGGAATCAGCTGTGCAAAGCCGAAGAGGATGCACTTTTCCGAAAGGAAGAATCATGAGTACAAAGGCCCAGCTGATGAAACATGGGGCACTGAATAATTTACAGCCAATGGCCTCATCCCTTCTGCAATATTCAGTCAGCCTAGGATTGTGTTTTCTAAAAGAAAAGAGTGAAAGCCTCAGAGTTAACACATGGTGCCTGGCAGGACCTCGTTAGCTGGGCTGTGCTTTATTTCTCCTGCCCCATTTGGATTCTTTCCAAGATTAACTATCACATTTAAGCCTTAGGTAAAATTTTAAAGCCCTCAAAAGTGGTGAAAGAGCTACACTGGCAGGGACCCAAGGATGTAAATGCTGAGTGCACCACTCTGGCAGAAGCATCTGGCTGAGGGCTTTATCCAAAATGGCGTGCTCTGGGTGAGCATTGCAGAGCATGTGCTCTCAGCAAATGCAGACGTTTTGTCAAACTTGACAGCAGGTTTATTTCAGCAGGAGGTGCATTTGCCAAATGAACAGAGACTCAAAGATTGCACTGGTTTTTTTAAAAAAATTTTTTTTTTTTTTGCTTTTTAGCACAGAAATAAAATGATTTATGAGTTTGCCAGGGAACGGATGCTGCCTTTTAGAAAATAACATCTTTCTAGTTTCAAAGTGTCAAGAATTGCAAATGAACCAATAGGTGATGTATGTGTGTGCCTGTGTACATGTGTACATGTATGTATTTCAGTGCTTCTCCCTTCTTCTCTACCTCTGTGGTTTGGAAGCCAACCTCACTGTGTGCCTTCACTGATGTGAGCAAGTTGTAATTATAATGCTGAACAGTCATTCCCAAGGCAAACCAAATCTGGGTTCCATTAAAGTCATGGAATAGTTAAACATTTTTTTGTATTCCCAGCCATAATATAAAACAGGTTCTCTATTCAGTCCAATGCTCCAGAAGGCAGAGGATTCCACATGGTCCTTTCCATGATGTTTGGAAAAGGATTCGGATGGTGTCCCGAGCAATCAGCAGGAGGTCAGTTTAACTTATGGTGTATCACACTGTGGTTTGGACAGCAGCTGTGTGGAAGTCCCCAAATGGTAATCGACTTCCTCCCTGAGATAGTAGGCTTGCTCGCCAGCTACCAAGCATAACCCCTTGGTGTGTCATTTCAAGATGTGAGATAGAGTCACAGAAATGAGAGTTATGCTTTCAAAAGGAAGACAGAGAAATCTGCTCTTTAGGGGCTACTTCAAAAGGGAAAAATAATGCAGAAGATGCTGTGTCCATTGGTTTGCAAGATTCATTTTGATATTTTGTGAAATTATCTTGGAAATGAATTCTTCTCTTATAAGACACCAGCTATTTTATCCCAATGCCCTAAATATATGTGCATACAGGATATATTTTGTTGGTGAAAGCAATGCTTGAAAGATTATTTAGATTAACAAAAGACCAGCAATAAACACTGTGCAATCTTTGGAGTGTCTAGTTTACACTCAATATCTGCAGAACCTGCGGCACTGAGATTGGGCTGAAAATTACCAATGGATTCTAAATTGCAGTTTTAAAAGATCACAGTCATTGAGCCTAAAACTCCACAGTTCTTTACTCAGGAAATACGTAGTAGGTGTCTAGAGTGAGATACCCAGAGGTGACTTTTATGTTTGTGGATCATTATGTTTATTTTCCTGTGCAGCAATTGCTTATAACTTGGGTCCACATTCTTATGCATTCAAATTCTTTACATTTAAAAATATTTATTTATTTTTAATGGCGAAATACACACACACGCACATATATATACATATACATGATATTTTGATGTACATATACCTAGTGGAATGGCCAAATCAACCTTCACATATGCATTACCTCCTATGCTTATCCATTTTTGTAGTAAGAACATTTGAAATCTACTCTTAGTAAATTTGGAGTATACACCTCTACTTTTTAATTATTTTTCTTATTCTTTTAGATACAGAGGAATTCTTCTACATTCTTGACACTAAACTTCATTCATTTTGGAATTTTGCTATTCACGTTTGGATTTTTGAATCCAACTGGTTATGATTTTGTGTTTGATTAAATTTATTAGGTTATGCAAATGAATGATTATTTTAGCACATTTGTTAATTAAATAGCCCATCCATTCCCCTCCTGTTCCTACACACCGACATACGTGAAGTTTCTGTATGTAACAAAATCCCTCACCAAGTGCTATGAGGTTATTTTGCACTATCTATCAATCCTAATTCTAGATTATATTTTTCATATTACCATACATAAGTATTAAAAGTTGTCATATCTGGTAAAGATAGTCCTTCCACCAGCTTGTTTTTCAAAAGTAAAATTTCTCTCCTGAGTCCATTACACTTTTCCCTAAATTGTAGAATCTGCTTGTCAAGTTCCAGAAAAAATCCTAAAAGGATTTGTGTTTTAATTCCATTGTATTTATAGATTAATTTGCATAAACTTGACACCTTAACATATCAAACCATTGTGTGTTTTGTTTTATTTATCTTCTTGAGACACAGTTTTACTATGCAGATCAGGATGGCTTTGAACTCACTTTGTAGTCCAGGCTGGCCTTGAATTCACAGTGATCCTCCTGCCTCAGCCTCCCAAGTGCTGCAATTAAAGGTATGTGCCATACACTGTTATTTGTGTATATATCTGTCCATTTATTTAGCAATTCTTTGCTATTTTTTTTTTCTTTTTTTTTTTAATTTTTAATTTTTTATTTTTTTTATTTTAGAAACATAAAAGTACAAAAACATATTGACAAACAGACACCCATTATCATAGAAAATAGTACAATCACAACTAATTTTTTTTTTCTTTTTTTTAAAATTTTTTATTTTTTATTTTTTTTATTTTAGAAACATAAAAGTACAAAAACATATATTCTTTGCTATTTTTATAGTTTTATAATTTCTATACATAGGTTACACACAAATGTTCTTAGATAAATTGAAATGTATTGTTTGGTACTACTGTAAATATACCTGGAAAAGTTTTTTATATGTTGATTACATTTAATATTAAATATAATGCATTTGTTAATTGTTTTAAGTAACAAATAAGCAAGGGACAGAGAGGAAAGTACTAAAATGTGGGAAAATACAAAGCATGAGAAGAAGGTAGGAATGAAACAAAATATATGACTTGCTATGTTAAATGTATGTGTACTATTCCCAGTAAAATGACAAAGATTAACTGATGTAATACGAAACACCATCAATGGCAGCCACTTGCTGTTCAAAGGGAAAATTCTTAAAATATGAAGAAATAGTACTATTGAAAATTTAAAAAGTGGAAAAGATAGTATAGCATATTTGGCATTTAGCATAGAGAAATTTGGAATATACTAACCCAAATTAAGCCATGATATTTATATTGAAAATAAAACTAAATAGACTTTAAGGCAAAAAATCTTTACCCTTCATAAAAATTCATTACATAACGTTAAAAATATGAATTATCCTGGAAGACCTCCAATTCTAAACTTGTATGCACCTGGTAACAGAGTTTCAAAATGTACAAAGTGAAAACTGACAGAACTACGGAGAGGAGTTGTTTTCTCGTTGCTTTGAATATCTGGTTGTCTTTTAGGTTATCTTATGTCTCTGAAATGTGGGTAGGGATGGATTTTTTTTTATTTTTCTATTCTAGAATCACTGTGATTTCTGAATCTGAAGCCTCCAGCGTCTATTTTGAGAAACTCTGCACCATTATTTTTGAAATGTTGTTTCTATTCCATTTCTCTATTCTGTTTATTTTTTTCTGGAATTCCAACTTGTCTTACAGCAGATATTTCCTGCATCAAGCATGTTTCATTCTCCCCTGCTTTTTCCTTGACTATCTATACTCTGGTTATGTAATTTTTTGAGCTCTAATTTACGATTTACTACTTTTTGTTTTAAAATGTCATTTATATCAAAGGATATTACTCATTCATGTAAAGGAAAATAAGAAAAATCCCATGTACCTACTATTGAATTTCAAAAGTAGAATACTTCAAACCATAAATGTTGTCCTTCTCCCACAGTTGTATTTTCCTGGCTTCAGGGATAAGCATATAAATCACTCTTTTACTGTCATTATATTAATTATTCCTTTGCATCTGTTTGCAGTTTTATCACTTATGCCTGTTTCCTAAATTTAATTGGTGTGTAGTTTTGTCTCTTTGAGTCTATAAATAGAATCACGCTGCCTGTGTTCTACAAGACTTATTTCTCTAACTCAACTGAATGTTGTTGAAATATATCAAGTCATTCTGCATATTTACACATTTCTGTTTATTGCTTTGTGTGAGCATCATTCCTATATACATCTATATGGTGTGTGAACATACAATGGTGATGCACGTATGGGTTTAAGAAACACTCAGAATGTAGCTCACATATATAGGAACAGAACTGCTAGCATAAAGTATATGTGCATTTTCAAATGCAATGGATAAAGCAAAACTATGTTTCAGAGTGGTTGTACTGGTTTATTCTTCAGCTGAGTCAAATTCATTTGTTTGGCGCATCCGTTAACTTTTAAATTTCAGTTATCATATATTTTTATTTTAGATATTCTGTGTGTTTTATCTATAAATGTATGTCATATTTTGATTGGCTGATTTGGTTTTTTACTTTTTGTTTCTCTAAGTGTGCTGAACACATTTATTATTAGACTAGTATAGGTTAGTGATTGTATCTGCTGTCTTTGGAGTCCCACTGTTCCTGTTTCTTTCCATTCTTTCTTATCATTGTGTGTTTCCACAGTTTTAAGGCTACGTTCACCATGACCTAGTTTGTTGATATTCTTTCACATTTTGCTTGTACTTGACATATTTAAAGAGGAATTATTTCAACTTCTCTTTGGAGGACTTTCTAGATCAAAACAAAAGTATGAATTCAGACTCCAGATTTCTAAAAATGTTCACTTGTAATTTCACATGTTCAAGAGAGAATATTATCTTTTTTCCTTCCTACCTATTATTTCCGTCATTTGTTTCTGTAGGACAGATTTTTTTCTAGCCTGTCTTCCCTTGATCATACAGCATCACATAAGATCCAGTTTTTTGCAGAGGCGTTTGCAACAATCTTCCAGCTTGTTGCAGCCCCAGGCTATTACTCCTGGCCCTCAAGGAGGGGCTTAAATTACCTGGGTGGAAAAATCACTTAGTATCACCAAGTTTCCTTATTTTCTGGCACCAGCATTTACTGTCTTCTTTATTTTTTATTTATTTATTTATTTATTTTTTTGCGGTACTGGGGATCGAACTTACTGTCTTCTTTAGATGCTAATTCCTGTTCCTGCACTGATTGGGTTCTACAGACGTCTATAATTTTCTAATAAGTTCAATTGTGCATTTAAACAATGACTTTTAAATCAGATACTAACTCATTTGAGATACAACTTTTATATAGCGATTCAGTACACACACAACAATTTTAATTCATGGAATGATATTTTACTAACTATACTCCATGCTGTGTAACTTCACTATATTTTACTTTATTTTGTTCTGTTCTATTGTATTCCACCATACTCCATTTCATTTTTAAAATAAAGTTTCAACCGACTAAGTTGTTTTTTCTACATCCCAATGAAGTAGAACCTGCAATTGTAAAAATGCCATTCGCCAGTTTAAACCAATAGTTTTCTCCTCATTCCCCCTCCTCCCTCTACTCCTTCTCCTCTTCCTCTTTTTTCTCCTCCTTTCCCCCATCTCTGAAATTTTATAGATATTGTAGTGTATGGACGATCTGTAGCAGAAGGAATCCTACATTCCTATTACCTCTTAACTTCCTCATTTAAATATGAATTTACTTCTCACCTCTAAACTGAGAATAAAGACAGTGTTGCTAGCATGAGATTAATATTGTACAGGGATTAAATGAAACCATGCACATATGGCACTTAGCTCAGCCTCTGACACATAGAAAGCCCTCAATAAATGGTAATCCATCTCAGTGGTCACCTCCAATTCTAATCTCAGCTCAGATCTCATCTCCTTTGCCCAACAAGGATTATCTCCAGATATGATTAGTAGAAGAAAAAAACCATAAAATAAGTTTTCTAGCTCTTTCATTGCTGGTTTCTTTTTCTTTTTTAAAAAATAAAGTTTATTCGTACAATTGAGGTACATATAATGATCACATTCACCATAGGAAATTTGTACCTGTATATGATATATCTTGATTCCTCTTTTTTTTCCCATTCCTCTCCCCTCTTTTGAATCCCCTCCACCTCCTTGTATAAAGTTTTATTTCCATTTTATATTTCATTTCACTTTGTTTTTGTTTCCCTTCCTTTCTCCTCTCCTCCTCTCCTTCTGAACAATTTATTCTTATTTCATGATGTCTATTGTACATTTTGGTCCTTATTTACACTTTCAGTTTCTCACACCAGAGATACAATTCAATATTAACATGTGTGACTGATTTATTTCACTTATGAGTACAGTCTCAAGGTCCATCTACTTACCTAGAAATGTATCAAGTTTATCCTTCTTTATGGCTGAGTAGTACTCCATTGTTTAAAAAAATACATCTTTTTATCCACTCATCAGTTGATGGATATTTGGATTGTTTCCAAGATTTAGCTATTACAAAGTGTGCTGCTATGAACATTGGTATGCATATATCACTGTGATATGATTCTTTTAAATATTTCAGGAAGATACTAAGAAGGGGAAGAACTGGGTCAAATGGAACCTCTAGTCCTAGATTTTGAGGAATCTGTACACTCACTTCCACAGTGGTTGCACAAGTCTACACTTCCATGGACAGTAGAAAGTATTCCTTTTTCCCATAGTCCTTCTAGCATTTGTTATTGGTTGACTTCTTGGTAACAGCCATTCTTTCTGGGGTGAGATGGAATCTGTGTTATTTTAATTTGCATCTCTTGAATGACCAGTGATGTGGAACATTTTTTCGTGTATTTATTTGTCATTTTTACCTCTTCATCTAAGAAATGTATGGTCATCTCAGATGCTAATTTTTGGATTGAGTATTTAAATTTGAAAGGTCTATTTTTTTTCAGTTCTTTATATGTTCTAGATATTAGTCCTAGGTCTAAGGAACAACTGGCTAAAGTTGTTTCCTTCTCTGTGGTTGTCTTTTCACTCTGTTGGTGATATTACTTGCTGTGCAAGAGCTCTTCAATGAGATCCTAGTTATTCTTTGCAATAATTTCCATTTGATCATGATATTGTTCAGGAAATCTGATTACTCCTATGTCTTCAAGAGTTCTATCTAGTCTCTTTTCCAGCAGATTTATTGTTTCTGTTTCAATATTTAGATCTTTGATCCATTTTGATTTTAGTTTAGTGCATGACAGACATAGGTCTAGCTTCAGTTTTCAGGATTAGAAAGCTAGTTTTTCTAGCAGTGGCTATCTTTCTTCCAGCAAATATTTTTGGCACCTTTGTCAAAGATAAGATGGCTGAGTGTGTTTGGAGCTGTTTCTGCATTTTCTAATCCGTCCCATTGGTCCTCAAGTTTGTATTTGTGTCAATACCATGCTGTTTTTATCACAGTAACTCTGTAGTATACTTTTAAGTCACGTATTGTGGTGCCCCTACCTTGCTTTTGTTGCTCAGAATTGTTTTTGCAATTCTAGATCTCTTTGGGTTAAAAATGAACTTTTCTTCTAACTGCTTTTAATATTTTGTTTTTATGCTGAATTTCTAGAATTTGTATTATTATATGCCTTGTTATAGATTTATTTTGGTCATGGGTAGTTGGAGTTCTATATTCCTCACGTAACTGTATGTCAAATTCTTTTTCCACATTTGGGAATTTTTTTGCCATTACTTCTGTGATGGGCTTTTTAATGGTGCTTTTCACTCTCCTGTGCTTTCTCATTGATTCAGTCAACCTGAGGTTGTTCTTCTTTGCACAGTCTTGCAGCTGTTGGATGGTGTTTTCACTATCCCTTGCTATTTTCAAGATATCTTTCTTTTTGTGTTTGCTAACTGCAGTTCTGTTTTCTAGATCTGATATTCTGTCCTCACCTTCGTTCAGTTGATAGTGTACTTTCAAGGGAAATTTTAATCTTCTGCATATCTGTTTCATGGTTTCTATTATTTTTCCATGTTGTGTATTCATAGTTCAAATCATTTCTCTAAGCTCTTATATTTGTCTATTTATGTCTACTCTAGATTCACTGAGCAATTCTTTCATTTGATTATCATATCTTTTTTAACTGAGAGATTGTTTCTAATCTGATATTCTCTATAGCCCCATTAATCTGTTTTTTGTTTTCTACTTCTGCTGCTATCAAACTCAGGTGGGTAGTTTCTGATTTCCACTATCTCATTATGCCCTGGACTTGACCTCATTTTGTTTCTGTGTCTTGTCATTTTGTACTTTAAAATTTATTTTGTTTTATGTTTTGGTGCTAGTAATTTTCTCATGGTAGATAGCTTTATCAATAGTATTGAGGCCTCTGTAGGAAATATCTATTCCTCAGAGATGTCTTCTAGTTGTTGGTGGTTCTTGGTCTTTGTGTCTGTCCCAAGATTCTACCTTCTCAATTCATTAAATATGAGAAGTTGTTATCTATTTGGCTCAGCACCCAGTCCTTTAGTACTGGACTATGGTGATGTTTATGACACCAGAAAATCACAGTGTTTCAATACAAGAGAGAACAACTGATTACAATAGGTAAGACATCCTGGCTAGTACAGGATGTCCCTACCTTGCTTTTGTTGCTCAGAATTGTTTTTGCAATTCTAGTTCTCTTTGGGTTCAAAATGAACTTTTTTTCTAACTGCTCTTAATATTCTGTTTTTATGCTGAATTTCTAGAATTTGTATAATTATACGCCTGCTAATGTAGTACAATTAGCAATAACAATAGCATCAAGCACAACCTAGAAACTGATAAACTGTGGTAACTATTAATTTGGTACCTTTAATCATAGGAGCAAGAGCTAGTTATGTAACAAAATCCAACACAAACCAGGAACTTGTATATAATGAGTTTTCTCTTAGTAGAGTGATTTATGATGTGGGAAAAACTTGAGAGGAATAAGGAACAAAACAGAGAGATAAATGAAGAGAAGCATAGCAGAAGCAAGGCTGGAGAACAAAGGATGGTCACCTGAGTTTTGCAAAACTAGAGTAGAGGACAGGAGAAATAACAAAGGAAAGAGCAAAAGAAAATTGATGGAAATCATAATACTAGAGACAATGTTCACTTACATCAAAATATAAAAATGTCAAGAAAGATAGTTAAAGAGAGAAAGAAGATGAACATTAAAAATATAATAAAAGTAAATCCTAAACCAAAATAAAACAGAAAACCAAAATAAACTAGATAGGAAAAGGAGAATGAAACAAAGAAAGAAAGAAAAGAAAATAACGACATTCTTCTGGCATCCAGAGTTCTGTGACAGTACCCAAGTCACAGCTCAAGACTGTGCTGGGTAACCCCACCAAGACTGAAGTAGGATTAGTGCTAGGTGTGGGACCGATCTTGTCCTGTGGATGTGGGGGCTGGGGCCAGAGTGTTCAGCCAGCAACTTTCTATATGTCCCTTGGCAGCCCACCCATGTTTCCTCATCCTTATTGTGTCTGCATTGCTCTCCCAGCGCCTGTGGCTATTCCCTCAGACAGAGACAGCCCAGGGATGCTCCCAGGCTCATGTACAGTAGGCTTCTCCCTTCTTTGCACAGCCTCTTCTATTCCGCCCCCACTGGCACGTCTCTATCCTGTCATGCTCCTTGTCACAGGGCAGGGATGGGAGGGTGCTATTGTTGCTGTGGAGCTAACCAAAGGCTGTTCAGACCCCCTTCAATCTCCCCTGCAGCAGGTGGAGTGCTGACCTCCTTGTCATTGCTCTGCTGTAGCTCAAAGCTGCTGGAATCCTGTGTATCTGCTTCTCCTTCTTAAGCCACTGGTCAAAGGGCAGGAAGGGTCATGCTGTTACACTCACTACTTTCACTGCCTCTGTTTGTGGTCCTTAACTTTGTCACTAGAGGTTGGGTTGCAGTTAGCTAACACACACACACACACACACACACACACACACACAAACTGGTGGCCCATCAGTGAAGAAGCAGTTTCTTGGTCACTTGTCCCATGTGTGCTGGTGAAATTCGCTGCCATGCTGTGGCATCCTCTATGTGGGGGAAGGAAAAAGAGGCAGAGGGTTGTATCTCAAATCTTTGCAGTCCATCCGTTTCTTTGAATTCCAAGAAATGGCCGTTCCCGCTCTGCACCCAGGTGGCAGTTTCACCCACAGCGTTGTGGACTGGTTCACCTTTTTATAAAGTCTTGTGTCTATGTTTTGTTTGATCTATATGTCTCTTGGTTTCCACTGGTTTTGGTCTCAGGATGCATGTCCATCCATTTTTCCCAGTTACCTGTGTTTTTAGCTGATTTTCTCTGAGTAGCTCCAACATGGCTCCTCCTCTATGCAGCCATGAGTCCTCTTTCCTCTCTGATTGCCAGTTTCTGTTGAATAATGTTCTTCACTGTTTTTACTCCATGTAGGATATGAGTCCATCATATCAGATCACTGAGACCCTTTCCCATTGTAAATAATTCCTGTCCTAACTGTCCTTTGATATTTATGCAGATACCCTGAGAAGGTTTGATCATTTAATTATTAAAGAGTTTTAATCAAAATGATCCTCATAGGAAGCAGAGAGATCCAAGGAGCTGAGCTTCATTACACCAGATTTAGAGACTGGGTGGGGGCAGCAAGATCAAAGGCAATTTTAAGACGTTTGGACTTGCTATGCCTGTCTGGATCATAGATTATCTTATCTTGACCCTCGGCATTTTGAAAAATTTCCCTGAATCACTACAAAAGAGATCATAAAGTCAATCACTAGTCTCATTATAGAATCACTGCAGAGCAGCATTGAGTTATAAGTTGCCTACCTCAAAGAATGAATGGACTTCAATAAGACTACAATTTGAGGGCAGGCTTAGTTTTCCTTATCTTTTAAAGCCTTTATTTTGGGAAATCTAACCTACTATTTTTCATATCTATCCTCAAAAATGCAGGGTAGAAATCTGGAGAGGGTTTAACACCTTGTCTATGATTATGCAGTTAATAAACGATGGAAAGAACCATGCAAGCCAGAAATCTTTGATTTCACCCTTTCCCAACTATATTATATTTAGAAAACCTGGAAAGAACCTAAAAAATAAACAAGTGCTAAGAATTACTCAAGTTCCCTGAGAAAAACTCATCTAAGTACCTTGACAGGTCCTTGGACATCTAAGAGGATATATCATGATATGTCCTTTGAACATCTAAGACAATGCATTGCAGCACACGTTTTCCCTAAGAAAATAGGAACAGCTCTACGGAAATCTTTGTCTTCTCTATTCTTAGAGTTTTGAGTAGCTGAACTGCATAATATATGAGCACAGGGCCTTAGGGAGAGTGAAGTATTTGAATTGCTGCAACGATTTATGCTGTCTGAATTATATCCAGTGCTCTGATTCTTCGCATAGCTTGGAAAATTTGTCACATGTTTATGGTGTTTTGACAGCAGCTAGATTGAAATAATTAAGAGGCCAGCCATATTTTTGCTTCACTCACTGATACACCATGGAGTGGGGAGGTTCTTGGCCATTAAATATCTGGAGCAAATGGCTGGAATGCCATCATTGGTAGAATCTCTAGAAAGGCCATAGAGCATCGAGTCTGCATGATGACAGGGTAGGGAAGCAGAGACTGCCATCATTAATGAATTTTTGGCACCGATAAACTATTCCATTCAGAGAACAGAAGAAGAAGAACTTGGAGGTCTAATCCTCCATTCTTCATTTAAAGGTTAAGGTAGGATAAGCACTGAGTAATGTTTTCCCTTGGGTTATAAAAAACAGGCTTTAGAACTTCCTGTGTTTGTGAATTTAAAGACTTTAAATTGTCCAAGTATTCACACTACCCCTGTGATATACAGATTTAATGCAATCCTTATCAAAGTTTCCATACCATTTTTCACAGCAATGGAAAAAGTGATCCTAAAATATATGTGGAGTCATTGAAGACTTCAATTGCTCAAGCAATTTTGAACAAGAAGAGCAAAGTAGAAGCCTTCTATTTCCTTATTTCAAATTACATTACAAAGCTGTAGCAATCAAAACAGTGCACTTTGGTATCAAAAAGGACACATAAACTGATGGAACTAGATTGAAAACCGAGAAATAAAATCATGAATATGTGATTAACTAATCTTCAACTAGGGCACCAAGAACACATAATGGGAAAGATAGTCTCTTTGATAAATGATATTCAGAAAACTTGATGCCCACACATCAAAAAATTGAAATTTGATTTTTATCTTACACTAGTTGAAAGACAAATTCAACTATATTAGAAACTTAAACATAAGAACTAAAAGTGTGAAACTCTCAGAAGCAAACAGGGAAAAACTACAAAACATTGGTCTTGACAGTGTTAGTTTGATACAACACCAAAAGTATAGAAAAAAATAAACAAATGAGACCACATCAAACTGCAGTATCTGCATAATAGAGGAAAAGTCAGCAAAATGAAAAGGTAACCTACAGAATGAGGGAACATACTGGCACACTTTATATGCAGTTAGTTGTAAATCACAAAAATATATAAGGAACTCATACAACTGTATGGAAAAAATGGATTACTAATAAGCTGATTAACGATGGTTAAAATCCTGAATTTTCCAAACATTTTACCAAAGAAGATATGTAGTTTAACAACAGGTACGTGAAAGGATCACTAATGATCAAAGAGATAAAAATCAAAACAAGGATGGGACATCACCTCTCACCTTTCAGGATGGCTATTATCAATATAAGAGATAACATTGGAATGGAAAAAGCGATCCTAAAATTTATATGGACAAGAATTCTCAAGGGTATGGAGAAAAGGCATCCATGTGTACTGTCAGTGGGAATATAAACTCGTATCCCCATGATAATGAGCAATATTGAGATACCTTAAAAATTAAAAATAGAATTATAAATAAGTCAGAAATCTCACTTCTGTGTATATACCCAAAGGAAATGAAATCAGCACAACAAAGAGATACCCAAGTTTCCAAATTAATTGCAGCAATACAGTATTTACAATAGTTGAACTATGGGTAGCTAAATAGATAAATAAAATGTGATACACACAGCAGAATATTATTCATCTTTTAAAAAGCAGAAATTCCTGTCATTTGCAATAACATAAATGAAATGTAGGACATAATACAAAGTAAGTTAACCCAGACACAGCAAGACAATACTCTATATGTCACATGTGAAACCTCATCAAAGTGAACTTTTACAAACACAAAGTAGGTGGGTGGTTACCAGGAGTTGAGCAGTGAGGGAAATGGGAAAATATTAATGAAAGGATGCAGACTGCCAGTAATAAGAGAAATGATTCTTCTCTTATACATCAGGAGATCTGATGTATAACATGGTGACTATACTTAATAACAATGGATTGTATACTTTAAATTTGCTAGGAAAATAGATCTGAAGTATTTTCATCATGGAATAAAGGAGGCTATATGAAGTGATACATTGATTTGCTTGATTGCGATAATCATTTCAAAACACGTTCATCAAACATCATATGTAAACAAAGATAGAAATTTTATTTGTCAATTATATCTCAGTAAATCTATGTTAAAAAAAGTGGTAGTAGGTACACAGAAACTGAGACAGTGAGAAAGCAGATTGTGCTTTCCAGGGTCGGTCTGCATACAGCTTTCCTGAGTCAGGGATGCAGATGCTGTGGACTGTTTAGCAAAGCTGCCATACCACACTTCTTGGCTATCAAACTGATTTTCTTCACATGGCCATGAACACAGGCCAGATGATTAGTCATGACTGGTAAAACTAGCCATGACAATCCCCTTTTCTTTTATGAGCTGTTTACTCAGATTTTGAGGACATAATCCAGCTCTGGCCAATGAGATGTAAGAAGTCACCAAAAAGTTCTGTGAAAAGAATTCCCTGTTTCTCTATTAACACTGAGGTACAGTGGATGGAATTCCTTCTGCTGCTTTCCCTCCACCTTTACTTTCTACTTTTGCAGTCATTCTGCCATAATGTGATGCTTAGAGTTGCAGAAACCATTTTGTGATCATGAAGAGAGATACTGTACACACAGATTGTGGGGCCAAACATCAAAGGACTCAGAGTCTTTGATGGCATTGTGAAGCTGGTAGTTAAACCTGCATCTCAGTTACTTTTCTCTCATTGCTGAGACAAAATACCTGATGCTCAGAAATAAGAAAGGAAAGGTTTATTTAGCTCACAGTTTGTGGAGGTTTCAGTCCATACTCAGTTGGCTCCAAGGCAGAGTGGCACATGGCATAGGGCAACTGTTCATGGTGGCAGAAAAGAGCAAAGCAACAAGAGCAAAAGGGAGACACAGTAGCCAGCAAGCTTCTTTCCCTCCCTTATATTATATGGAGGATACCCACCATGCTATATCCAGTGCAGCACTCACATCCACAATCTCAATGGACCATGAGTATAACACTCGTAATCCCACTGGACCATGAGTCAATCAAAAACTCCAGAAGCCCACCCTATGCCTGCATGAGGCTTTGGGGGGGACATCTATACACAAACCATGACAACCTGGGGTTTCACAACTGTAGGAAGGCTTCTGATCCACCAGCAAATCGCCTTAACATTCCAGTCATTCATGTGAGATTTTTTTCACTTACAGCCACATTTACTTTAAAGATAAACTAAGAAGACTTCTATTAATTACTAAAAACATGAAAAATAGTTTATTTCTTACTAAGATAGCTTTTAAAATAAAAAACATGGGCTTCTATATCTCTTATCTATCCCTCTGTGCTAAGTCCCAGGTAAGTATCAGGTATAAAATGCATGCTAAGTAAATTAACAGCACTCCACATGGTGAATGTACAGAGGCAAATAAATAGCAGGATGAAGCTTGAGGCTGGTGTGGCTAAACTCCAAAATGCTTAAGGAAAAAAAAAACTTGCATTTGTTGACAATCTAATACAAGGCATCCCTTGATTTCATGGATTTCCCAAACCAGTGTATTACCAAGGGCAGAATATTTGCGAGCTGTGTAGCCTGGATGCAGGCACCATTAGGGGGACTGACTGTAAAGAATTTGGAAACAGACCAAAAAATTGGTCTGCTCTTTATTCTCACCATGGACCAGAAATCTTAAGTAGTGTCCGTCATAAAATACTACTCTGCAAGAAAAATGTTTTGTTAGTGTTCATTCTTGACAGTTGTAGCTGTTGCCCTTTTCGTAATAGATATGTGAGCTTTAAATGCACACTTTTTGTTACTCTTCCTTTAAGAAACATTATACCCTACTTGTAAGTTCATTCAGAGATCTTCCCGTGGTATGGAGCCCCCACATTGAATGGACACAACTATGGGCATTCCCACTGAGGGAGAATACATTCTACACTGATGACCATTTGGAACCATTCTAGCTGGTTCAGTGAAGCTCATGCCCCTAGTACCTGTGGTACTGCCTGTCCGTATAGTTTAGCCAGTGATTCTGAATGGACAAAAATAGCACAGCGACGGAAGATGCAAAAAACGAAAATAAGACTATTTCATTTCTGACATTCTTCATGATTGCTCTGTGACTATTTACATTTTAAGTTTAGAACACTGAAACAGAGGAAAGGTATAGAATGTTAGGTTCTTGTCTCTTAAGTACCAACTTTAATTCATAAGTAAAACATTACTCTGAATTTGAATTTCTCTGATGCTATATTTTAGAAGATGCTAATTAGACACCAAGTCATTACAAATTACCAGAAAGGCAGTAAAATAACGTATTTTAAAGTAAATCCTCAAAAGTCAGGGCACAAAACTTGTGGAGAAGGCCAGTAGCTATATGACAATATATAAAGAAATGGACTTTTTGCATAGGCAAAAGTTTATATTTTAAACAAAACTTAAGGAAAAATGAAACAATAAAAAAGCTGGTCTTACCTTGCTAACCCATGCGGGCAATAAAGGGTATCCAGTTACTCAATAATTTTAATGAGGAAGAAGCCAGATACTTGTTCTAAAATATTGATCAAACAATGTTAATGCTAGTTATCATAATATTACTTTGTCTGATTTATACAGAAGATTTTACAGAATGGAATGGACATGTTTTGTATGTGAATACTAATGGATGCTTTATTTATAATCATACAAAATTTTAAATAACCCACAGACCTCCAGAGAATGAAGAAACAAAATTTAGTGGAGTCCCTTTAAAATTGAATTGTATTCAATAATAAAAAAGAATAAACTACTGGCAAGCACATCTACATGGAGGGATGGATGGATGGATGGATGGATGGATGGATGGATGGATGGGTGGATGGATGGATGGGTGGGTGGATGGATGGATGGGTGGGTGGATGGATGGATGGGTGGGTGGATGGATGGGTGGATGGATGGATGG
>PVLD010022031.1:0-30191 GCA_004027595.1 Dinomys branickii | reverse complement strand
AGAAAATGTTCCACATTCTTAGTCATTCGAGAAATGCAAATAAAAACAACATCGAGATTTCATCTCACCCCAGTAAGACTGGCCAGTATGAAAAAGTCATCCAATAACAGATGCTGGCGAGGCTGTGGAGAAGTAGGGACTCTATTACACTGCTGGTGGGAATGCAGACTGGTGCAACCACTGTGGAGAGCAGTTTGGAAATTTCTCAGCAAACTAGGTCTAGAGGTTCCATTCAAACCAGCTATTCCTCTTCTGGGTATTTTCCCAGAAGATCTGAAAACATCATATCACTCTGATATATGTGCACCCATGTTTCTAGCAGCACAATTTGTAATAGTTAAAATGTGGAAGCAACCCAAGTGTCCATCCACAGAAGACTGGATTAAAAAATTGTGGCATTTTTATATAATGGAATATTATTCAGCTATAAAGAAAGACAGTTTTGGGAACTTTATAGGCAAGTGGTCAAAACTGGAATCCATACTGATAAGTGAAATAAATCAGCGATACATGTGCAGGCAACACATTGTATCACTGGTGTAAGAACCCGAGCGTGGGAATATAAACTAAGAGATATGAAGGCAATCTGTTCAAAACAAAGAACAGATGGGATGAGGGAAAGGAGAAAAGAAAGAGACAGAAATGTATGTATGTATATATGAATATACATATATGCAGGAGGGCTAACATGGTTCTACTACTGTATTATATCACTTAATGCTAAGGAATAATTGATGACGGGTTATTTGATCAATATTGTATGTCTGTATGTATTATCCTGAACACACACTTCAAAGATATCAATATGCAAAGCAGCAACTATTGGTGTTTTTTTGTGTTTTTTTTTTTTGCCTGTTTTGTTTTCTGTCTTTGGATGTTTGTTTTTTGTGTTTTTCTGTTGTTGAGAGGATTAATGGTCTGACCAATTTTGCATGTCTGTATATGGGTTCATATATTTACACTTCAAAGATATCAATGGATAAAGCAATAACCACTGTTGAGCCCATGTCACCTTGTCTGTAGATCAGTTGTGATTGTACTATTTTTTATGCTAATTGGTGTCTGTTTGTTAATATGTTTTTGTATTTTTTTTAAAGAAAAAAAAACAATCCTGCCTGGAATAACAAACTCCTTCGAGATTGATGAAGCCTTCAAGAGAAAAAAAATGTGTTACCAATTTCAGTGTGAAGCTGCATTTGTTTTATATGAAATCATTATGAAATAACAAATTTCTAGCTGCATGACCTTGGGCAAGAAGTTTATGAACTAAGTCTAAAAATAGCTGTCTTGATTGTGGCAAGAATAAAATGAGATCATACATACAATGAACTCATTACAGTTCCTGGTGAAGAGCACCCACTGTGCACCTCCCAGGGCACCAGGCCATTGATCTCTATGCACAGAGGCCCTGGAATTGGGCAAGGATACGATGTGCTGGAAAAGTGTTAATATTTAAGAACACGTCCACACCAAGTACAATATATACTGCAGAGGCATCCTTTGACTCTCTGTACATAGAGAAATAATAATACAAAGTTATTCTGCTGGAGTTACCAGCCTCTGAGAACACCCTTACGTGAAGGGCCCACCCTGAACAACGAGAGTGTGAGTTAAATCAGGTCAGGCATTTTGTTATAACACGGTTCTATGGAACTGAGTTCTGGGCTACAGCTCTGTCCTTTTAACTCCTACTGTTTACATGCTCTAAAGTCATGGTAACTTCTGTCAGTGGCCAGAGGTTGGCCCACTCTTGCTCTGTCTCTAGTGGCTGGGGGGGTCACAGGACTGGATGGTGCACAGATGATGCTTGGTAGGGGTAGCGTTGGTCTCTTCTGCAATGGTTGCTTACAAACCCTGTACTAGACTCAAACAAAAACCCAGAGCAGCCTCAAAAAAGTTAAATTACATTTAATAAAATCAATCAGCAGATGCATTTAGTAGCTTTGGAGAGAATTATATGGGTAAGAACAGAGTACTAAGTACAACAATAAGATACCCTACTTACGATGCCTGCATACAGTACTGATAACCCTTATGTACTTACTGTGTTTCAGGCACTGTACTGAGTACCCTACGCCTGTCTTTCACTCAAACTCAGATCACTTAGAATCCAAATTCTATCTGCTACTGCTCATTACTTAAACCCATACAATTAAAAACAATCTAAATGTTCATTGGTTTCGCAATAGTTAAATATATTTGAGTACAGTAACTCTATGGAGTAATAGAATTTCATTAAAATACCAACTTAAAAACTGTTCCTATGCTAAAGAGGAGAAAAAAGACAATTAAATCCCCATTTTGATTATAATTATATAAAAATGATGTTTACATATTAACTAGAAGGGAGCAAAATATTAAGCAATCTATTTTATGGTGGTTGTGGGTAATGTATTTAATTTCCATGAGTATTATCTAATATTATCTTATAAAAATTGCTTGAAAGAGTAACAGTAGTGAAGAATATATTTATATTACCTAGAAAGTACATTTTTAAGCAGTATCTACATTTAAATATCACCTCAACCATCCTCATTTTAAAATTAATATTCTGAATTAGTGTTGAACAAGTAAGAATTAAGTTAAACTCCTATCAGATGACTAATTTGCTGTGTGACAGACAGACAGAGGGACTATACCTAATAAAGAAATTAGAAATGCTGGTAGGCCTTCCCTGCCCGGCAAAAGGCTATTCTAATAAAAACCTATTTTTTCCAGATCTGCAAAGTCTACACAGTGCTGTTATTTTGACAACCCTCTGTAGGACAAATGAATTCTAGTAATCACATTTTCTTTATGTTCTCATCCTCTCTTGCAGGTTCAGCACAGATATTGTTCTCTTCTTGTTCGTATTCTTCAAGTGGAAACTGAAATCTCCTTCCCTGATGTCCAGGCATTCAGAAGGTCACATTGCCACATATTTGTACATCTTTCCTCCTCTCCAATACAAAAGCCTACCCTCCCACTCCAGTCACTAAAGGCTTTCATTGCCTCAGTCTCCAAAAAACACAGCATTACCCATAGCAATGTGGAGGGATTGGGGTTACAGCTCTCAGTTTAGAGGACTTGAAGCTGTTACATCACTAACCAGATTGGAACCAGAACTGAGATGACTTACCTAATGTTTCTAAACTACAGTCTTTTGGGTTGTGAAATGAAGGTGCTCATGAAACTCTTAGGAAGAACTGAGAAAAGTTACAGAAAGTGTCTAGCCCAGAGTAAGTGCCCATTCATGTTGTTTTACTAAAATAATATGTGCAGTAACACTGTGTTTACTTATCAAAGCCCTTCAGAAAGCCCTGCATGTTCCCTGCAGACATCTGTCTGGCTTTCAAAGCTCTTCACTTGTACTCACCATATTTCCATCGGTCTAATCCTTGTCTATAGATTTATATATTTTTTTAGGATATTTCACTGTTCCCTCACCTTTAAGTATATCTGTTCTTAAACCCCTTTACAAAGTATTGATATATCCGCAAAAATTACTTAAGGAATTGACCAATTTGACATGTTTTGCTCAATCTTTAAAAATTATTTTAGTATTTAAGCAATTTGGCACTAAAATATGGTGCCTTACTGAGTACTTGGCATCAGAAGCCATCCAGCTGAGACAATGAATTCAAAAGAAAAACATCTGTTCTTTTATCAAGGAGAATGAACTATTGCCACAAAGACTTAAAGGACTCAGAAATGGTGGCCCCTATTTATTTCCATTTAATTCATTCGTCTGTCCTGTGCCAGAACCAGATGGATCCTGGTGGTTGACAGTGGCCTAATGAGAGAACACATCCACTCTAGGCTTTGTTCCAGACCTGGTGTCTACCTGCTCAGCCCCAGATACAGCACATGTACCCAGCACCTCGATGAATGTGCTCTACTCATTACCTATCAGGAACCAAGATCAGAAGTCCTTTGTGTCTACTATATAAGTACAAGGAAACATTAACAGTATTGTTGTAGGACTTTAATAACTTTACCATCCTCCATCAAAATATAATGTGAAGGCTCAGATTAGCATATTAATACACCATATTGATGACATCACATTAATTAGGGTTGGTGAGTAAGTGTCAAGTACTGTTGATACTTTGGTAAGAGACACACTCATAGAGGGAGAGAGATAAACTTTAGGTCTATATGGAGCCTGCTACATTCATCAAGTGCTTTAGGGTACACTGGTCTGAGGCATGCTGGGATATCTCCTGCACTGTTGAGGGCTAATTATACTATCTCACAAAAGCTATCACTAAGACATGTAGTGTTCAAGGGTTCTCCCCATAATGATTACATTTATTGTGTAATCATCAGGTACAGCAAACACATACTCATAAATATGAAAAAGTTAAACCTAAAAATGCAAAGTCTTCACCTATTTTAGAAACAAAAATGTCTTTATTGAGAGATATTGATCAACCTATTGAAGTAACTCTGAGTTTATAATATTTACTGCAATAGGAAAACAATTTATGTTTTTAAAGAGGTAGGAGAAATTAAAAACAGAAACTTTGGAACAGCCTGAGTCACACACAGATCCTGGCTGCACAATTACTGGCTGTATGGCCTTGAACAAGTTACTTTGGCTCTTTGATTTTCAGCTCTCCTGTCTGAATAGAATAGTATTTATCTATAGACTTCATACAGACTATTATATGTTACTACACCTGATGCAGATAATGTTGAATACTAATTTTTAAAACATTGAATATGCTTCCAATTTTGAAGAGAAAGAATAAGGGAGAATCCAAGAAAGGGTAAACATCTATATTAATAAATTCATTTTAGTGAAAGAAATGAGAAAGATTAAGGCTTACTTTAGCCAAAGAAAAGATAAAATGTTATTCATAAGTATAGTGCATAGGAAAGTAAAATTAGGATCTCAAAACATAGCAACTAATAGGGAAGAGGACCCAGCAAAGAAGAGGTGAAAGTGACCGTAAGTGTGAGGTGAATAATTAGGCAGAACAGGCAGAAAAAACAGTTTAGGAAGATCTTAAAGTTTGGAGGAGACAAAAAACAGCAAGACCCGAGAAGGCCAGACACGCATTTCGGGGCAGGTTGCATGTCGGGTAAAGAATAAACACCAAGGCCCCTGCAGAGGGACAAGACAGTTGACAGGAAAAAGAAGATTCATACAGTCCAGGGTTGAGGGAATTCTAATTCAGAAGAGCAGCTGAGGCTTGCTGTCCCTGCAGCTGCTACTGTCAGAGCTCTGGTAAGAGCATGTAAATAGGGCAGGGTGATTAACAAAGGCAAGCGGCGATCAGTCATTGAAGAAATAATTGCAAAAATAGTTGGCAAAAGCACATCTATATGCTCAAAAACTCAGTGGGAACCAAAGAAAACCAGTGCTGTTAAAACCCCAAGCACTTCCGGTCAATAAATGTCATCTTCCTGACGTCGTGTGTATGATGATCCCCACTGGTGCAGATTCCAACAGCGATGACCGGCCCGAGATCGGTGGGGCAGCTTTAAACGTGCACAGAAAACGCAGAACTGATTGATGTAAACCAGAAAACAGTATCAGGACCTGAGCCCACAGGAGTAAATGATAATGGTGGCCTCTAACACCGTCCAAGTGTGCTAGAGGAAGCCTCTTCAAGGGGTGTTTCCATTTCAACTGTGTGCGCCGTCTTGGACCTTGCTACTCGCCCGACCTCCATCTGTAAGACAGAATGACAGCGCTTCCCACTTCACATGATAGTTACAAAAGTTAGCTGAGTAAAGACATGTTAAATGTTCACATCAACACCAGACACAAAGTAAACACCATACAAGTGCGCATGAGTGAAGTCTTTGTAGATGTGCGCTCCCTTTCAAACTCACTGCTTAGATCCATGCCATGAATTCTTAATTATGAAATAAAGTAAACGTGAAAGATTTAAATTATTTTAAAGTTTCTTTTTCTTAACCATTTTATGACTTATAAAGATAGATAAAAGTAAAGGGAGGGTGACAAGACACTGAGCTATCAAAATTGTTCCCAAAGGTGGTCACAATGTGATCATACCCCATGTCATCTCACACACACACACAAACACACACACACACACACACTACCATTTGCCTCATTCCCAAGTTGGTTATAAATATTTAAATACCTTCCCATAAAAGGTTGAAATTTGTGTTAGTCCTTCAGTGGCTAACATACATTAACTACAGCTGAGTGTTCGGTTTTTTTGTTTATTATCTTTGTTTTGTCTTTATGTAATCAGTGTCTGAAAGAGACAGCCATAGAAAACCATGGGTTTGTAATTTTTGGCAAAGTTCTGAACAATAAATGGAGGTATCATACCAGAAATTTTGTCTCCTGGTACAGCAGAGACTCCCAGAGGCATTTTTTCAAAATAACAGGAACTGCATAAGCAGAATATTCTCTGCAAAGTGATGGAGATAGTGCTCCCTGAAATGGTGGCTCACTGGGGAAACCTCACAGCCAGACTCTGCCCTGACAAACACACACCCCAGGACAAAGCTCTGTGATATTTCTTGCTTAGTTGAAGCTGTGGCTAGACGTATATTTCAGTAAAAGAGTATTCCCATCAGTAAGTACCCTCCCTAATGGCCATGAGGCAGAAACATTACTTTATCTAGTTATTTATAGCATCAAAAAGTAAAAAAATGAAATATCGCTTTTTTTGCCTAAGGCAGTCTGAATCTTTCTTTCTCTAACATAGCAATTATCTCAAAATATTTCTCTCTGTTAGTTACTTGTATGATTATTAAATAATTTCTCAGGATCCAGCCTTAGAGAAAAAACTCATTTAAATATTTATTTCCTGAAGACTTGAAATCAGTGTAAACAAAGGCCAATTACGAACTCTATCTCCAGAAGACAGGAGCCAGTGTTGTGGCCGAGTCTGAACCAAATACATGAATCACGACTTTACTCTTGTCAGGGAAATGCAGCTGTCTCATCAGCACACGAGTGCTTGTCAGGGATGCGCAAGATAGGCTGCCCCTTATACCAGGTCAGGGACCATTTCACTGCACCCCCTTCAATGAAGCTGACCAGGCCCCACGAGCCTGAGCCCCAACAGAGCTCCAGGGCCCATCTGCTCACCACTTTCCTGTAATTCCTTCCAGCTTCCCTCATGCGACAGTTCCACTAGCGCTGCTGCTACCACGTTCCTGATTTTCTGGCTCCCTTTCTGCCTCCATGCACTGGATCTGACTCCTTCAAAGACTCTTGATGGTTGCCCCACTCGCTGACCTTCGGCAAACAGCCAGGACCTCACTTCCTTGCTCTGTGTGCCGTCCTCCCACAGCAGGGCACCATCAGGGCAGAACACGGTAGAAGTCCAAACTGAGGGATAGACCGCTTCCACCAGATTCGAGGTGCGTTACCTATGATCCCTGCCCCAAGGATGAAAGAGGTGCTGAGTTTCAAGCTGCGGTCCATAAGTGACGGGTAGGATGGGTCTCTGTGCAGAAGATCTGAAGCAATGTGGGGGTCAGGACCAAAGCTTTAGTATGTCTGTATGTACGTATTTGGAATGAACCTAGGATCTTTAAATTTAGCTAAATCCCCAGGCTTCTCTTTTTTTTTTTTTTTTTTTTTTAATTTTCAGACAAGATCTCACTAAGTCACTGAGTCGCCTAGGCTGGGTTTCCATTTGCAGTCCTCCTGCCTCAGCCTCCCAGGACCAGGCACTCACAACCATACCTAACCATACCTAACACTTTAATGCTTTTGAAGGGCAAGCTGCCTAGAAAACACTGTGCCCAATTTTGAGAACACCCGAAACTCTGCCCACCACTCTACCCCCAAATGTCACCCTTGAGGGTCCTAGAATATCTGCTTTTTCATGATTACTTGGACTTGGAGGCTAGATGTCAGTGACCTCCATCTGTTGCTATGTTAAGGAAAACACAGTCCAACTGCAATGGAAGTGACGTATGGACAGGATGAGTTGCTTCAAGTCTGACTGTACTAGATCCTGTTTCCTCCAGCCTCACCCTATTTCCGCCTACTCAAGATTCTGATGCTAAGATCTGGGCAAGAAAAAGTTACTCAAAGCTGCCATGGCACTCCCACCCAAACGCAGGTTGCCAGGAGGCGGACAGACCAGCAGTTCCCACAGAAAAAGGAGCTTCTGCAGTTTAGTTTAGTCAGACAAACAGGAATCTCAAATGACTGATATGAGTATTGCAGTAGTGTATAAACTGTTAGTAGCAAACTGATCTTTCTGTAATTTGTCACATGACAGATACAGGTATGCCCTCGGCAAACTGCACATAGATCCCAAATGCAGAAGAAAAGGTTCTTCATCTTATATTATCTTTTTTCCTTTTTTCAGGTGGAGTTTTTAATTTCCTGTAATGACTGATACTTCCTGGTTTGCCTGGCCCTTCACAGTTTGAGCCCTGAAGGACTTACCTTCCGGATGGTTGCTCGTCCTACTGGAACTTAAAAGCTGGAGTCTTACTGCAGCACAAAGTAACACGTGGCCTGGGAGGCATCCAGCGGATTTACCCTATCAGTGACTGTACTCTACGGCAGTATCAACACCCACACAAAGTGCTTTCTTAATCCTTTTATTATACCACAGATTTCCAACCAAGGGACAAGAGTTAACACACACACAAAAACAAAACAAAACAAATCCTGAATAATACTAAAAAATTTCTCCTCTTTTTTGCCCTTTATTAAGAACTATAGAGAAAAGATTTTTTAAAAATAGGTGCCAACAGTAATTAAGTGCCTTCATGCACAGCAAAGGAAACCACCAACAGAGCAAGAGACAAGATGCAGAATGGGAAAAATCTTTCCAGTTATTCCTTGGGTAAAGGGCTAACATAGAGACTAAATAGAGAACCCTAAAAGTTAGGATCCCCCAAATTTAAACACCCAATTAAAATGGATGTCTGAAACAGACACTTTTCAGATGAACAAATATAAACATCCAATAAATAAATTTTAAAAATTCAACCTCACTGGGCATTCAAGAAATGCAAATCAAGACAGTGTCGAGATTTCATCTCACTCCAGAAAGAATGGCTATCACCAAGAAATCAACCAATAGCAAATGCTGGAGAGGCTCGGTGGGGAAAGGAATACTTCTCTGTTGTTGGTGGGACTATAAAATGTTGCAACCACAATGGAAATCAGTATGGAGATTTGTAAAAAAACTGAAACAAGAAATTCCATTCAATCTAGCTATTTGCCTTCTAGGTCTCTTCTCAAAAGACACATCATACTACACCCATACAAGCACACCTAATTAGCAGCGCAGCTCATAATAGCTAAATCTTGGAAACAGCCTACGTGTCCATCAACAGATGACTGGATAAAGCAAATGTGGTGTTTATACACAGTGGAACACTTCACCATAGAGAAGAATAAACTGTAGCAAGGTACGTGCACCTTGAGACCATAATGTTAAGGGAAGTAACTCAGACAGCAAGCCTAATATCGCATGGTTTCTCCTACATGAAAAATGTGTGTGTGTGTCTATGTATGTATATACGTATGCAAAAAGCAGATAAAAGGAATGAAGAGAAAGAAAAACGCATCACAATCCAGTGTGAACAGTGTGTCTAAAAGCCTAAAAGTGCACCTTGACTTAGTACAACTATCTTATATGTCTTATATGTTCTTCAGCCTATTAGTCTGCTTTTCAATCCATTTATATAACAATTAACTTTATAAGATCTTATAAAGAAAGGTACCTGATACTGGAAAAATAAAAAGGGGATTGAGGGAAGGGAGAAAAAATGAATTGAAATGTGTTATATACATATAAAATTCCCTACAGGGAATGTAATCATTATGTACTGGAAAGATGCACTAATAACATTTTTTAAATTAAGTGCCTTCAAATATTTCATTGTCACTATGGGATATATTCATTTTTAGTGAGAATTTAATGTTTCCAAGTAATAGACAGTTATTTATTTACAAATATATCAGATTTTAGAATTATAAGATAGGGAATTTAAGAGAACTGTGGTTAACATGTGAAGGGTTTGTGATGGCAAAAGCGAATAACATGCAATGACAACCGGTTCACACCGTGCCTCTTAGTTACCAGTGTATGTCTGCAGTTCCTACTGGTTACATACCTGCAAGGAACTGGGAGGAGCTGGTACATGCATGTAACACTTCTTAATGCTTTTTAGACATCCTTCCTCCCTTCCCTCACTCCTCCCTCCACTTCCTCCTTCACTCCTGCTCTTTATTTATATTTTGAGTTTCTTGTGTAAGAGAAATCACACAATAAGTATACACAGGATAGCTAACATAGTTGTACTACTGACTCCTATTGCTTTACTGAAAGGATCAGTTAATGATTAACTATTTGATCAATTTTGCATGTCTCTGTTTTCCTGAGAAACCACTTCAAAGATATCAATATGTAACACAACAACCACTGTTGATTTCCTCCCACTTCATCTGTAATTCGGTATTGTTCGTATTGTTCTTATGCTATTTTCTAAACGAATGTCTGCTTGTTAATATGCCTCCTTCTTTAATTTTTTTATTTAAGCTTGTGTGTCTGACTTATACCAGTTAATGTCATGGTCTCAAAGTGCATCCATTTTTCTACAAATAACTCAAATTTATCCTTTTTTGTGGCAGAGTTGTTCTCTTTTGTGTGAAAATACCACACTGTGCACTAAAAATTTTAGGAGAGCAAAATAAAAAAGAATAGACAGATAATATAAGATGGGAACTTTGAGAAGGAATCAAACAATAATCAAAATGTTAGACTTTTTATTTTAACAGAAATGACAAATATCCTTGATATCTATCACCAGACCAAGCAAGGCCAACGAACACATCAGTGGACTTTAAGTTAACTGAAATATGAAGGTTAAACAAGACACAGGAAGAGGAAGAAAAAAACCAGAACCTCAAGAACTGTGGGATAATTTCAGAAGGCATAGCAAATGAATCATCGGGTTATCAGAAGGAGAAGAAGGAAAGAAGCAAAAGAAATCTGTAAAGTATTAATGGTTGAGAATTTTCCAAAATTAATGACAAACAACAAAACACCAATTCAGGACAATTATGGAACAGTAGCTAATGTAAACACCAAAACAACAAACAAATAAAAGTAAAAGCACTATTCCTAGACATACGATACTGAAACTGCAAAAAATCAGAGATAAAGGGAAACCTTGAAGGAAGTGAAACAGAGGAGAA
This sequence comes from Dinomys branickii, assembly GCA_004027595.1. Taxonomy (NCBI): domain Eukaryota; kingdom Metazoa; phylum Chordata; class Mammalia; order Rodentia; family Dinomyidae; genus Dinomys; species Dinomys branickii. The sequence goes on along the minus strand of PVLD010022031.1, from coordinate 19,045 downwards.
TGACTCACCTGGAGAGGGACACGGATAAGAAGTACATTGAACACCTAGTCAGAAACCAGACATAGGGTTGCAGGCCTATCAAAGTGCCCAGGTCTGCTCATGACAGCACTAACAACTGCCAAGGGCCTCAACAGGGCCTCACTCCCCGATGGTGGGGATGCGACCTGGGACAGCCTCTTTAAAGGAAAGCTTGTCAATTTCTTAATAAACATAATCTGACTATGCTCTGTGGAAGTCAGAAGCCTAGCTATTTACCCTGCCAATTTGAAAGCTTATAAATATTATTCATATTTATATCAGCCCAATTCATTTAAAAAAAACCTGTGGAAAATATAAAAAGAGAAAGAAAGAGCAAGGAAGAGTGGAGGTTTAAATAGATGAAGCAGTGTGGAATTCTTAAAGCATATGACATCATAATGATGGACAGATGCCACAACACTGCATCTGTGAAATCCCACAGAACTCTGAAACACAAAAAATGAATGGGCACAATTTCAAGAAAATGACGTAGGAGGCACAGGGGAGACACGGGGGAGCATGGAGAGAACTAGACAATCTCACTGTACTTCAAGTGGATGATACAACCTCTCTGACAAGCGCAGTGCCAAGTTGCTGCCCTAAATATTATTGCAAATGAGTGATGTCTACAAGATTAATGGCACAAAAACTGTGCTCAGGCATTTTGTAGTTCATGTGCTTCTTTCACAGGCGTATTGACTCCCAGTTCTGGCACTACCATGCATGCTGGACCTGAACAATTAAAAAGAACATAGTAGGATCCAGCCTTCTCCCTGCTAGAGTGGGAGGTTAGAAACAAGCAAGAGAAGCTGGGTATGGAGGCACACGCCTGTAGTCTCAGCACTCAGGAGGCCGGGGCAGCTAGGTCTCTAAGAGTTTGAGGGCAGCCTGACCTACACAATGAGTCCAAGGCAACCTGCACTACACAGTGAGATCCTGTCTCACAATACAAAAAAAAAAAAAAAGGCTAGACTGCTTTGTATGGCAGTGGATTAGAGTTGAACATACGAGGAGTCATGATACCTTAATATATATAAGATAGAGAAATACTGATAGATAGGTATATATGCAGAAGGTGTCAGACACACAGGTATTGTTGTTCTGTGTGCTGAGAGAGCAAGAACGCCCAGTAACAAGCACAAAAGGAACAGGGCTCCTTTGTGAAATGACTGTTTCTAGGATTAGACTAGGAATATGGAGCACCTCATAGTTTCAAATAGTAAGGAATTGTGGAACACACACATACACATACATGCACACATGCATACACACACATACACGCACATACACATACTCACATACACATACACACATACACATACACACACATACACACCCACACATACATGTGCACATACATACACACACATACACGCACATACACATACATACACATACACACATGCACATACACACACATACACACCCACACATACATGTGCACATACACACTAGACTCTGGAGGCATTTTCACCCGTGTCACCATCCTTCTGATACCAACAATATGGCAGGCAAGACGGCTGAAGATGCTACTACTGAAATTACTTGAAAACGTAATCCTTTTAAACAGTAAAAAAAATGATTCTCAAAGCCATGGTCAAGAGCTGAAGGAAGAAGGACCCCTAAACTCCAAAGACAATGACAGTGGCAACAGCCAGACATCAAGAAACCCTGCATTTGTTTCCTAGGGCTGCCGTAACAGAGCACCACAAACAAGGCAACATAAAGCGACAACAAAAGTTTAGTCTCTCAAAATGTTAGAGTCGGAAATTACACAGCAAAACTAAGGTCCCACTGAAGATTTCAGGAAAGGATTCTTTTGTCTTTCCCTAACTCTGGGGTCAGGGGTGGGGGTGCCAGCGATCCTTAGTCCTTAGCTCCTTGGATTAAAGATGCATTAGTCCAATCTGTCTCTGATCAGAGTTCATCTAGAGGCGATATGACCTCATCTTACCTTGGTTACATTTACAGTCAAGACAGATAAGATCCAAATGTCACGTACAGGGCTTAGAACTTGCATTCATCTGTTAAAGGGATACAACTGGACACACAACAGATCACATACAGAGAAAAAATAGCCACTAAGTGAGAACTGACCTTTTCAACAAAAGTTTAGCACTAGGTTAAAAAAGCAGAAGTGGAAGTTGTTGACAGTGACTGAGTTTCAAGGCCAGATAAGTTTGAGGGAAACTCTAAAATCTAGCTTCGTAGCTCAAATGTCTATGTTATCCACAAGAAAGTCTTAGTGTCTGAGTTAGTATTAAAACAAACTCTTTTTTGCTTCTCTATTTTCATTCTTACTTTAAAATATTGATTCTCAACTGTTTTTTCTACCTGAAGGTCTGACTTTAAAAACACACAGGGAGATAGCTTAACAGTATTATCTTCTATTTGGATATAATTCACATATTAAAATTTTAAGAAAAATGAAAATAATCAAATTTGATAAGAATCAAAACAAGTAAAGGCTCTTGGAGAAAAAAGAACCTGCTTCAAGAAAGGAAAAATATGTCAACTACTATAATAGTAATTTCAGGTATAAAAAACTATATTTGATCTTTTGATCATATGCTTTTTTTTCTTTTTACTCTTTCACATATTCAAAGAGCAAAGATTATTTATAGAAAAATCTTGATTGCTTTTGTTTGCACAAACTCATATCGAACTGCCAAGCAGCAGCTCCTTAGAGTTCCACATTAGCTGTGTGCGGCTGTGTCACGACATGAACTCATTTATATGGAACGGAAGTGAATTGGCTCGCAGTTCTGCAGGCTGGGAAAGCCAAAACCAGGACCCTGGCATCCAGCAAGGGCCTTTCTGTTGCAGCACCATGTGGGAGAGGGTAGAAGAGAGAAAGCAAGAGGGGCCTGGACTTACCCCTTTTTATTAGTACAGGTTTGCAGTACATAATGGTTACAATTACCGTGGGGGGTTGGTACGTGGACACAGCACATCCTAACGTCTCCTTCTCTCTCTGTTTTTTGTTGTTGCCCCCTAACCCTCTGATCCCTTCCTGCTCTTTCTAACTATTCCCCTTCCCATTTGCAAAATCCATATTTTCATCCTTTTTATTCTATCCCTTTTCTCTCCCCTCTCCACCTCTTGTTCCCCCATCTGTTTAAAGTAATGTCCCTGCTATTTTGCTCATATAAGAGAGGCCATGTGATGTTTAAAATTGTGGCTCACTTATTTCATTCAGTATCATGGTTTTAAGTTGCATCCACCTACCTACAAATGCCTCAAGTTTATCTTTCTGACAGAGTAATACCCCATTGTGTATAAATGTCCTATTTTTCATTATCCATTAATTCATTGATGGGCATTTTTGTAGTCAGGGTTTGCAAGGGAAACAATTTAATACAAGACACATAATTTATAGGGTTATTTTATAGTAGTCACACAAAGAGTCAAATACAAAACAATGCAGGAGATCTGTCTACACACTAAAGACTCAAAGAATCCAGCTGAGGGCCTGGATCCCAGGGCAATGTCCTACACAAGTCCAACTGGAGGTCTAGAGCCCACAACGATGTCTCATGCAAGTCTGTTGCAAGGATCTGCTCTGGAAAGGCCCAAAGAGGTCATTGGTGGAAGCCAGAAAGTCTGCACCAGTGGGATGAAGGATCTGTGCTACCAGGCTCAGGGATCTGCACTGGAGCTGAGAAGCAACACTCAAGTAAGAACCAGAGCTCCCCCGAAAAGTACCACAGCCATCCCCAGCCACAAGGCCCCAACCTCCTCTGATGTTGACAGCCAAGCTCAGACCAGGAAAACTGGCTCAACAAGCTTCTCCAAGACCTTAAACAATGGACGATCTTCCCCTCTGGAGCCAGGAGTGTTGCTCAAAGTGAGGACCAGAGCTCCCCCAACGTGAATTGTAGCCATTCTCAGTGACAATAAGGTCCTGAGCTCCTTTGCCAATGATAACAGCCGAGTTCATCAGGAAAGCCAGCATGACAAGGTCCTCCAGGAGAATTAGCAGCCCCACTTCTTTCCCTCCAGTTCTCCTTTTATGCTGTCGGCAACAATCCTCAGGAGAGCCCTCCACACCCCACACCACACTGATTCAGATCAGTTGGGTGTTCCAAGTTGACCACCAGGTGTCAATCCACCATAGACATAGAGGCCATGTCCAAAATTAAGCTATTTTAAATTGTGCTGTGATAAACATGGGTGTACAATACGTCACTGTGGTATAATGTCTTTAACTCTTTCAAGAAGATACCTAGAAGAACAATAGCTGGGTCAAATTGAATTTCTGTTTTTAGTTTCTTGAGGAATCTGTCTACTGATTCCCATAATGATTACACTAGTTTACATTCCCACCAACAATGGAGAAGTGTTCCTTTATCCCTACATCCTCACCAGAATTTACTATTATTTGATTTCCTTGTAATAGCCATTCTTTCTGGAGTAAGATGATATCTCAATGTTGTTTAATTTGTATTTCTTTAATGGCCAGCAACATTGAACATTTTGTCATACATTTATTGCCCATTCATACTTCTTCTTCTGAGAAGTTTTTATTCATTTTGGTTACCTATTTTTTTATTGCATCTTTTATTTTGGAACTCTACTTCCTTGAGTTTCTTTATATATTCTAAATATTAGCCTAGGGATAGCTGGCCAGTTTTTCCCATTCTGTAAGTTGCTGCTTCCCTGTGTTCATTGTTCCCTTTGCTGTGTAGAGTTTTTTAACTTTCTGTGAACCCACTTGTTGATTCTCAGTATTTTCTGTACCATGGAAGATCAGTCCAGCAAGATCTCACCTATTCCTGTGTGGGCAAGAGTTTCTGTTTAACAGTTAGACCCTTCACCATTTCGGTTTTGTTTTAGTGCGTAGTGATGATTATGGCTCTAGAGCTGGTCTTGTGGATGTGGACATCCAGTTTTCCCAGCACTATGTATTAAAGAGTCTATCTTTCCTCCAGTGTATGTTTTGGGCCCTTTTGTTGAAGATCAAACAGCTGAGCATCCCTGGGACTGTTTCTGCATCCTCTATCCTGTTTCCTTGATCTGTGTGCCTGTTTTTGTTCCAGTTCTATGGTCTTTTAACCACACCACTTTGTAGCACAACTTCCGACCTGGGACTGTGATGCCTCCTGGTTTGCTCTTGTTACCCAGCACTGCTTTTCCTATTCTTGGTCTACGATTTCCATGTGAATGTTAGGGTTGTTTTCTGTGGATCTGGGAACTCATCCCTTGATAGTAACTTCCATGCTACTGATTTGGGAAGAACTGCTAGGGCCTAAGCAATTCTTAAAGGTCCTACTTCCTACTACCAGCTGGCAATATGATACACATTACTTCTTACATTGCTGGGCAGCAGCAGCCAGGCAGAGCTCCCTGTCAGCCACGTACATGCAGGGAACAACCAATACTCTTAAGTGCACTGGGTTGCTATACTATGATATTCAGTATGACACTTTCAATACTTGAAAATGATAGGTTTTGGGGATGCAACCTCATCACAAGTCACAGAGCATCTGCACAGATTCGAGTGGGGAGTTATTAGGGGAATTGACTCATGTAGTTACGGAGGCTGGGAAGTCCCATAACAGGCCACCTGCATGGTAGGGTACAGTAGCATGGCTCCGTCCAACTCCAAAAGACTCAGAATCAGGAAAATTGATAGTGAAACTCTCAGTCTGATACTTAAGGTCTCAGAACCTTAGGAGCCATTGGTGTAAATCCCAGACTCCAAAAGTCAGAGAGCTGGAGGGCTCTGGTGTATAGGTCAGAAAAAGGGGAATGCCTCAGCTCTTCCAGAAAGACAGAGAGCTCATCTTCCCCTATCTTATGCTCTCTCAAGGCTTCCACATGATTGTACTCACACTGAAGGCAGGACTTTCCCACTCAGCCCAATGGAGTCACACCCAAACGCCTCCAGAAACTTGTCCAGAGGCACCTGTAAGTAGTGCTTTATTAACTCTCTAAGTTTAACTTAACCCAGTCACACTGACATGGGAAATTAGCTACTACAACCAGGAAACGTGTGAAGATGTGATTATATAATATAAAATAATGAGGACCACCAAAATAATGACTCATAGTATAACAACAACAACAAAAAAAAGTGCAGTGTCTGTGTGCTTGTACACTGACAAAAATCATTCAGAGACTGAATTTACTGCGTGTCTCCAAGGTAAACAACAGTTTAATATACATAGTCTAATGGTTAACAGTAATGCTTGCATTTTACTTATAGAACATTATACTTTGTCATATGTTTAATGGACAAGGTGGGGGGGTAGACACAAAGTAAATATACGTATATATCCACTCCTCTGTGGGGCAACGGATGGACTCTTCCATGTGGGACTTGCTTTGACTGATCTTTTCCCAGATATCATTAGTTTCTTAGAAAAGTGTTGCTTTGCATTATTCAAAATTGCTGTGCACCGGGAGACACATAAGTAAACAATAAATGAACACTGAGGCATCACTCATGGGGAAAAAGATGATATCATTCTTGCTCACAATCACATAGTCTATCATTTTCAGGCTAAATGTTTTAACTACTTTCATGCTGTCCAGCTGACCTGAGAACAACATGGGCCTAATCATTTGTGGCTCCCCTCCCCACAATACCCCAGTTTCAGAGATAGTACTTCATTAAATGAGCCTAGTCCTGCTCATGAGAAAGAGCAGGAAAATATGAGTTGGGGTTTCCATTTGCTTCAACTTTAAAGAGTAAGGAAAAAACTTCCAAAAGTAGAATGCACGTACTTCCAACATTTGGAAAACACTTGTTTGGTGACTAAATTCGTGAATGATTGTGTTAGCAGTGGAATAACTGCAGTCTTCTGTGAAGAAAGCGCACCCCGAGGTGGACTGCACCATTTGTTGACACTCCTTCCCTCCGGCACCTGTCCCAGGCTCAGGTACTCTGTGGGATTCCATAGGCCACTTCCCCAGTTTCTGAAGTGCTGAGCCCTCTCTTTGTACATTTGCTTCTAAGAATAAGAGACAAAGTAGCTCGAGCCTGAGACCCCACAGAGGCTGCTCCCTTCCTCCCTGTCTTCTGGCTTCTGTACCAAGCCCTCACAGTCTACCTGCTGGGCTCTGCCGCAGCCTCCAAAACACTATTAGTAAAGGCCTTGTTGGTGCTCTGCTGATGGCTGATGGTGGAGCCAGGCAGCAACTATTCTTTCCACAAACAAGAATTCACGTCGCAGGCCTTTGACTGCTGCCTGAGATCTTCCTGCAATTTAAAATCCCACAGCTGATCCAATTTGTAAAATGTGAGGAGCACACAGGTTCTAAGACTACCCTGGCTCTTGAGAAAGCAGACAGGTGAACCCACAGAACAAAAGGTACCAAGGCCAATGGCAGAAAGAGTAGCAGAGCCATGGAATGATGTTGCCTGTGGGCCCACAGCATGAGCCAAGACACTTTGCAGAACAGCCGGGCTCACAAGTAAACTCAGGCATCCTTGTTAGCTGGTGTTACTTCAGATTTCAGGGCTAAAAGGCACTTGGAGGTCCACTCCCGGCATAAATCTGTTCTACACAGTACCTGCCACATGGTCATCTGGTGTCTGCTCCTCTGCTGGGATGGCTGCTCACTCCCTTCCAAGGGAGCCAGTGTGTAACTCTGTCCTGTACCATGTGAGTTCCTGCTCCCTGTAGCTCCTCCTGTTGCTTCTGGTTGGTTCCCCATGGCTCCTCTCATATGTTCCTCTGCCTCAGACATCCCTGTGCATCTGTGAAGACAGCAGTTCGATTGTGTCTCTCTGAATTTAATGTGTTCAAGCCCTAATGCTTAGTGTCCCAAATTATATCCATTTTTGGAAACTGGATGGTTGCTGAGGTAAGTTGAGATCATACTTAATTAGAGTGAGCTTCTAGCCCACACTGACTTATTCCCTTGTTAAAAGGGGATATTTGGAGATGCACATGCACACAGAGAAAGAACCCTACATGTAGATGAAAGCAGAAATAATGTTTCAGCAAGGCAAGGAATTTCAAAGATTAACAGAAAATCATCACACTAAGAGAAGGGCATAGCAGTTTTCCTCACAGCACTCACAAGGGATCAATTCTGCCAGTGTCTTTATCTCAGACTTTCACCCCCCAGAAATGAGGCAATGAATTTCTGTCATTTAGGTTACTCACTTGACAGGACTTTGTGTGGCAATGCTAGCACACTTACACAGCAGCCAGTCCCACTAGGGCACAATGGACTGGTTTCCTAGGTCTAAAAAGGCACTGACGGAAGACAGGCCTATTCAGGGCATGCTGGGTCAAAAGTGAATACCCAGTTCTTTTAACTAGTAAATCCACCTCTTGGAAAACCTGTTACCAGGGACTTTATTTCTCCAATGTCCTCCTGGGATCTAAAATTCTTTTGGAATTAAAAATTAATATCTCAAAAAAATATAAGAATCCCAGGGGCTAGTCTTTAGTAGAAACCTATGTTGGTAAAGGAGCCTATGTGTGAATATTAGAAGGAAGAATATTCTGGGCAACAGAAACCAAAAATACAAAATCCCTGAGACAGAAAGAGTCCTGTTTGATTAGAGCACTTCTATATGGGACCATTTTTGAGAGGCCCCTGGATCACATTACATAAAGCCAGGGGTACCAGATTTCTTTCTGTGTCAGCAGCACCAGAGGGTTTTGATCAGAGAAGACCCCACAGAGCTGACTTACATCAGATCGCTCCAGCGAGGAGCCATGAACCCTGAAGGACCAACGGAGTCCCACGGACCGGAAGCCACTTTCATAAAAGGTGGATGGTGGTGGTGGTTCACGCCAGGATAGAAGCAGTGAATGCGGTGAGTGTGGTAACAAATACATTCTGAAAAACTGACAAGATGCACAGGGTAGGAGACAGGAGAAAAAGACAGGCGACAGTAGCAACACTAACAGTTTTGGCTAAAAAGATAAACAATTAAGAGGACATTCCAGAAGCTGTGTTTGCACATGGTGAGTTTAGGATCCCTGTGAGGCATCTAAGCAGAGAAGACATGAAGATCCCCAGTTTCATGGGAAATCCCACCTAAAGATATAAATCGGGTGTCATCAGTTTACACACAGTTGATCTGGATGAAATTCTCCAGGGAGAGAAAATAGATTAAAAAGGAAAAGGAACTCGGCCCTAGGGCATCTGTGGCTTTTAGGGATTAATGAAAGAAGGAGGAATCAACAAAAAAACTGAGAAGGAATATCCGGTAAAGGAATGCTGACATCTGGCAAGGGCCAGACCGTCTTCACGGTGGAATGAAGAAAGTGTTTCAAGATGATTTGCCAAGTGATGCCGGGAGGTCAGATAAGACTACAGCATAAGGAAGGGGATCATCACCATTTTTAACCTACAGAGGCTTCTGGTGGTGATGATGAAAGTAGCCCTTTACTTGTATCAGCAGTTTGTTCAGTGTTGTTTAAAGGCACTAAAACAATGACCTATTGTGAGCTCCTTCAGTGATGTCAGACAGCAGGGTCACGACCCCATACTGATAAGTAAGCTGGAGATCACATGCTTTGAAGAGGCTAAATCAGGTTTATGATTCCATGAGTCACAAAGGTCTTTTCTCTTCCCTGTGGGTTCTCTCTGGACATCAAAGGTTAGGAGGTGTCTCTGAAGTTGTCCCCCTATCCTTCACAACAATAATTAATCTCACAAGAAAGGATAGAGTAAATCTCACAACAATAATCTTACAAGAATAAAGCTAATCTGGTTTATAAGACCCATGGAACAAGTTCCATTAATTCATTGTCCACATTCTACAGTGGTCAGGATGTGTGCATATGTGTGTCCTCTTTGCCTCTGCCTACCCTTTCCAGTCTGTGAGGGATGTGTCCCATATGGATCACAAGATTGTTCAACAAGTTCATATTGAAATTGTGCAGTTGTCATGCTCTGGAGGACCACTTCCGGTGAGGCTGTATAATTATTTTGTATATACTTTCAGTAATAGTCTCTGTGGTATTTCTTTCCTCAAGATTCAAGACCCTCAGATTACCAGATGTAAGAATGCAAGACTGATCAAACAATTAAAAGTAATAACAAGTAATAAAAAAAATTAGAAATGATACAGAGCTTCATTAAACAAGGTGGTAGGAATTCAACAACGGTTGTTACATTGCATATTATTGTCTCTAAATTAATTATTCCAATTACCATATATAATTTGTTGAAAATAACAATATGTAATATAACAACCACTGTTAATTACTATCATCTTGTTTTGAAATCCTGTATCATTTTTATTGTTTTTGTGTTGTTTTGTTTTTGTATTTATTGTTGTTATTTTGTTATTTTTCTCTTTAAAATAAAAGATTTTTTAAAAAATTTTTTAAAAGATGCAAGATCCTAGTGTGTTTCTTAGATTATTACTCCAATACAAAAAAAATATTTAAGGAGGGCTGCAGATATAGCTCAATGTCATAAGTGCCTGCCTGGCAAGTGCAGGGTCCTCAGTTCAATTTCCAGTACCAAACAATAATAACACTAATTAAGGAGTACCCTTGATTACTTTGCCACAAATGCATTAAAGAAATAATCAATACATGAAATATCCAAAGAGGTATGTTTGCAAGTGAAAAATGACCTGACCCCAAATTTAAATTTGATTTCAAATCCCCAGTTTACCTACTTCCTTGAAGGTATCAATAATAAGACTTTGCATTTGAAGTGCTAGAAATAAATTCAAACTTGCTAGAAAACTAAAAGTATGTGAAGACAAGTTCTTGGCTCTTTTTCATAGAGCCAAAGTGGGCTGTGTTTATTATTAGATATTCTGGATATAGGAGCTAAAAAAGTCTTCAAGACACATGTTTAAGCTGAGTTTTCCTGCAAAGTTCTATCTGTGGTCAGGGCCCCCAGAGAGGAAAGTGTGTCTTGGTCTGCACCATCAGACCTGACTGCATCCCCAGGTCAGGGGCTAAGTTGAGGCACCTGGATCAAGTACTGTGGCTAGGAGAAGGTGGGTGTGAATGCTCTGGGGTATGGACCCATCTCAAATGATAAGAGTAGGTGATTTCCCCAGAGGAAAGTCATTACATTACTAGACAAAGATGCAAGAGGGGAAATAGCAATTGACCCCATTTGGACACCACAACTAAAGAGGCCCTCATGGCAGGACCTGTTCTTGTAAAGGATATATTTAGCAATCTGATGGTAAGGATGAGGAGGCTCAGCGTTGTGGATGATTTTATTTAATTTTTACAACCTTTTGTGGTAGCTAATACTCTTCTCATTCTACAGTCAAGAAAACTGAGGCCTGGAGCTATTCAATTAATTGCCACCAACCTCATAATAAATGAGAGACAAAGCCAATAGCAGAGCCCAGAGTTCAAGCTTTGAAATTGAAGTTCTATTCCTTCACCGCAGGTTCACACTGTTACCCCTGAGAGACAGTCCGTAAGCGAGGGTGGCATTGAATGCTGCGTATGTTGAACGCCAATAACACGAGAAAGGCATTAAACTATGTGTTGCAGGCAGCCACACTTTCCTGGATATTGGCGACACTCTAAACCATTCCTGCAGCCAGGAATCTTGTCCAAAAGAGCTTTTAAAAATTCTCTTACACTGAAAAGAAGCCCCTTTTATAATCCAGAGTTTGAAGAAAATAGTGTTAGACTAGGATATGTTTGCATCACATAATTTCCCTTGCTATCCAAAGAGAGGTATTGTGGGCCACATCAACTCAATAATAGAATCATGTATGTAAAGGATACAAAACGAGATGACAATTTCAAATTGAAAGAAGAGCTACGTTGTCTTTTGTCCTCTGACAGCTTTGCAGAAGCCATTTTGAGAAGCTTAAGTGCAGGTGTGGGTGTAACACAAGGACGCTCTACTCAGACACGCAGACCCTCTTGCTTGGCTTTTCTGTTTAGGGCTCTGAAAACAGTCTCCCTTGCTACTCTCTCAGCATTAAACCATTTCCACAGAAACTAGGCCAAACGGCACACCTGAGAACTCGTTAAATAATATGCTATTTAGACAAGATCTTAATTTCCCTTGTTCTCCCTGCTGTTAGATAATCAATATGCACCAGGATTTATATTTGTTAATGATGTAACTTTGGACAAACCTGGGAAATGATGTCTGATTGACCCACCAATGTCACTTCTCCTGTAGAATAAATGTATGTTTTAAAAACAATGTTTTGCGGCATAGATGAAGCAGAGAAGGAATTCAAATGTTTCCAGAGCAGCTCAGCCTTTTAGCCGCAGAAAGAAAATCCCGGGCTGATATTTCAGAATTTTTCTTTGTCTTGGAAATTTTCCAGCATGTGTTTCTAGTCTTCCAAATGCCACATCATAGCCACAGATGGCAGCATGATTTGAGCAGGTTTGAGCTTCTCTGCTTTTAAATCCAAATCCAAAAGTAGATGGAAGCAGATACGAGCCCCCCAGCATCCTCCACCTCTGTCTTCTGCTTTCTTTCCCTGGTTGCCTTCCTCTCAGGGAGCTCTCAGTGTTTGACCCTCTTAGTAATTTTTCCAGCACAGTAAAAGCGCCAGAGTTTCACTGCCTTCGGTACCTTTTCCCAGCGGCTCTACAGAAAGGGCCTAGTAAGTGTCCAATATGATAAAGCATTTCCTTTCTTGTGTCAGCTTGTATTCTCAAATCTATACTAATTGAGATTACCAGAAGAATCCTGAGCAGCTAATTTTGCCATCTACAAGGAGGAGGTAGTGTTGATGGTAGGATTGGGCTTAGGGTTTAAAAATTAAAAGATTAGACTGTTTTTACATCTTGCAAAATATTTCTCCTAGAATTAGCTAGAATATTTTCCAGTTTTTCACTGTCTTTCCAGATCCATGATATGGTTTAGATTTAAACTCAAACCTGAAAACTACAAGTACATGTCATATATTAAGATTCAAATGTAGTGATATAGAAAACATCCATAGCCATGGAAGTATTAATTCCTACAAAACATGAAAAGATCACGCATTATTTTAAGCTGTTAACTTAGTTTTAGAATCACTTTTTCTAATTACGAATTTCTGCTCTGAGAAAGGCAGGAGGCTGAGAACTCGGGAAGTGAAGATGAGCATAAAGAAACCTGGCTTCAGGGCGGTGTGAACAAAGCACTGCCCTACGGCTGCCCCAGGCAGATCCGTACAGGACAAGCTGCTTTCCCATAAAAGGGCTGCCACTTGCTGTGATCTATTCGCACGTGCTTTGCCACAAGTCTCCATACATTTGTGTGCCACACCATGCATTTCTGGGCTTGGCTTAACAAATGAATCCATTCAACAGGTAGGTGAGTCGCTTCTAAGTAACAGCACTGTACAGGACTGCAGGGGCAGGGAGAAAGTCGTCTCCCTACTCTTGAGCAGTGCACAGTCTAGTAAATAAGGCCATCCAGATGAACCCAGAACCACAGAGCAGTGTGGAATGAGCCATGGAGTCTTGTACACAGTGATCTAGGAGCTTTGGCCAGAGGACCTGTACCTACATTTTTACATTCCTCTCTCTTAGTTTCCAAGCTCAGATCTTCTTGTTAACCTGCCTAGCACAGGCCCCTGTATTGTAAAGCACAAGGAGAAGCCTGCAATCAGACAGACTTTTAAATCTTGGCTCCACCACTAACAAGCTGTGTGTCCTTGGGCACACTGTTGTCACATCTCTGAGTCTGAATGTTTACCTCTGTACCATGGAGATTTTAATAGCTCTGCATATATTTAATATGAGCATAAAGGGAGATACCTTTTGTAAAGTACCTAACAAAGCTCTGACACAATAAATGTTTTTACTTCCCCCCATGCAGCTGTGGTTTATATCACCTTGTTTCTTATATATATCTCATCTCCAGCTTTATTAACCAGCCTGGCTTATAATGTTAGTGGCTAACACTTAATTCAATGCTCGCAATTGAATTAAGCATCCTATGCACACAAGGTGATCAAAGTACACAGTGATGTTTACAATTTTTTAATTTACTATGTAAAAGACATTGTCTTTAATCCCCCTCAAAATATTCTTTCTTCAAACACATTTATCCCATCATCCTTGCTGCTTTCTGGAACAGTTCTGGAGGTTCTCTTTCATGTGTTCACACAGTATGATCAAATACACAACAGAGGCTATTGTCCAGTGTTATAGGACAGAAAGCCACATTATCTCATTGCTTCCTCACAACCGCCCCTGAGCAGATACAGCTTGGCACTCCGTTCCCATTCAGACCTGCGTGCTGCTTCTCCATAGATTCCTGTTGACAGGGATGCCTGACTGAGCAGCCTGTCCCCTCCATCACTTCCGGGCCATGAAATCTGTGGCACATCTGCAGTGTGACAGACTCGCCTTCAGAATGCACTCATACCCATCATCACATTTGGCTCTGCTAGACTAAAAGAAGAGCTGCCAGGCTCAAGACCCTAAGGTAGCCATGTTGCTCAGAAAAATAGGCTTTCTCCTCCCCAGTCTTTACTGCTTTGCATTTCAAACTATCTCCAAGCTGAATGTTTCTCAGCTGGGACCAGATCAAAAACCAGCCCTGTAATAAAATCCTGCCCAGATGTTGGCTGGGATAGACACACAGAGACCGTTTCACTTTCTTGGCTGCTATCTGAGCTAGCACCTAGCACTGAATAAGAAAACTTGTCATTTAATTATATGACAAAGCAGAGTGAGATACATGACATTAAGTACAACGTGTTTTAAGAAAACAGATCCCACAGATTTTCAAAGCACCCCAAGCCTGGTTTCTGATGACTGTTACTGGGGGCTCAGCCAGAGGCCAGACTATCTGAATTCACTGGCTGCCCATCAACGAGAATACGGGAAAAGCCATTAAAATTGGGGGGGGGAGGGTAAATTCACTGTTGTGGTTTGGGGTTTTGCAAGGGGATGAATATAATACAAGACATATATTTTACAAGATTATTTTATAATAGTCACCCAAAGAATCATATACAAAGAATACAGGCAATCTGTGCAGACACTAAAGACCAAAGAATCCTGCTGAGGGTCTGGATCCCACTATAATGTCCTGCATGAGTCCAGTTGAAGACCTAGAGCCCACAACAATGCCTCCATGAGTCCAGCTGGAGGCCTAGAGCTCAGGACAATGTCTCATCCAGGCCTCTTTCAGGGATCTGTGCTAGGAAAGGGCCAAGATCAGTGGTGGAAGTAAGAAAGTCTATACCAGCGGGATGAAGGATCTGTGCTAGCAAGCTGAGGGACCTGCACTGGAGCTAGGAAGCAACACTCAAAGAAAGAACTAGAGCTCCCCTGAAAGGTACCACAGCCACTCTCAGAGATAATGAGGTCCCAAGCTCCTCCGATGATGAGGAAACCCAAGCTCCTATAAAGACAGCCAACATGACAAACTTCTTAGGAGACTGAGCAGTGCACCATCTTCCCCTGTGGAGCCAGGAAGCAATGCTCAAAGTAAGGACCAGAGCCCCCCCAAAGTGAACCAAAGCCATTCTTAGCAACAACAAGGTCCTGAGCTCCTCAGATGGTGAGAACAGCCAAGTTCATGCTGGAAGGCCAGCATGGCAAGCTCCTCCAAGAGAACCACCAGCTCCCTACAGCTTCTAACAGGACCCAGCAGCTTCCATCAGCTCCCAATAGCCTCTCTTCTTCCTCTCCGGTTCTGCCTCTCATTCTGCTCACAACAACTCTCAGGTGGACCTCCCACACCCAGCACCACACTGGTTCAGGTCAGCTGGGTGCTACAAGTTGACCATCAGTTATCAATCCCTCATATTCCCAATATGGGCAAATTGTAAGGGCAGCTAGTCCACCCCTCTGGAACACACAAAAGCACTCTAATTTACAGAAAGAGTTGAACAAAAGTCAGGCAGCACGTATATGCACAATTAGCCAGGTTTGGCCCCACAGAGGTTCCCAAACAGTTCAAAATCTTGTTCTGCTGAAACTTCCTTGGTGCCAGAGCTTGGAGTGGAGGTTTCACTGTCAGCATAAGAAGCTCAAGACATAGCTTAACATTAAAAATTCTAATTATTAAAGATCCATTTTAACCTCTAAGTTTCACAATAACTTTCATGAATCACTGAACAAGTTTGAGTAACTTTACTCTGATAACCTGTCAGTAATCTCTTATTGCAGACTCTCCTGGTTTGCTTACTGAAGAAGTTCTATTCCCTCACTGTTTTATTCTATTCTACTTCTATTTCCTCTGCCTTTGAGGAGAAGCTATGATTCTATGAATATTTGGGCTTTCCCATGATTCCTTGCAAGAAAGAAAACCAAGACTGGCTAGATACTACATAATTTTACAATGCATCACAAGCTTTATGACACAGCCTTTTCTGAAAACAAAATGGCTAGCTCTACAATAGGTCTTGAAAGGTCTCAAGGGTAGAGAGATGACACCTCAGCAACCAATCACTACCATTACAATTCAGACATGGAAAAACATTTCTAACCAACACATGTATCCATTTGGTTGATGCTTCCTGCAGAAGGATGCACTTGGAGGGGCCAGCATTTTCAAAGGTTGCAGACCAAGTCATCTTCACAGTAGCTTGATGGGTTGGCCATGGGTTCCACTAACAATTTACAGTCCCAATGCATATAAAAATAAGGGAGAACTTCTTATCTTCTCAGGTGATGTTCACCAGTTGCTGGGTGTCCATTCAGAGTATTTCCAACAGTTGCTTGGTGTAGTCAAAATCTTTGGCTAGCTTTTTAGACAAGGTTTTTAATTTGGACAATGTTACCTACTTGAATTTCTTCTTAAAATTTACTTTTAATGTGTCTAATGAAATAAAATCATCTACCTTGTCAGTGGCATGGTTATTATCACTGTAGTCTAATAATGAATTGTTAATATACTCAATAATACACCTGCTATGCTTGCATATAAAACCTTAAGAACCTCCAAAGGATAACAAACACACGTTCACAATGTTATGGTTGAGATCTGGAATTTTCCCTCAGAGGCCTCCTGCTAGCAGGCCTCGTGTGGAGCTTTGGGGGTGGTGCTATGCACACCAGAGGACTTATCCACTGATGAACTCAGCAGCTGAATGTGCTGTGAGGAGACGGGCCTGGGTAGGGGCGGGTCCCACAGGGTCAGTGGCCGGAAGGGTGCATGTCCCTCCCCGACTTCTCCCTTTCCTCCCTTTCTTCACTGTTTCCTGACCACTTGGATGTGAGTGGCTTTCCCCCCTGCTGGCTCTTCCTCCTCACAGTTTCTGCCGTAGCCAGCTGACCAGAGACAACGCTCCTGAGCCAACACGAGTCTCTCCACCTCTGAGTCACAGGTGCTGGGTACTGTGTGGGGATGTTTACTAAGAGCAGAAGCCTGTGACCTGGGACCAGCCTCTCTGGCTGGACATGGAGTCCTGCCATTGCCCAAGATTGTGGCTGAGGGAGGTGATGGGGTCGTTCTGCTCGCAGACTCAGTCTCCTCGGCCCCACCCTCTCCAGGGCCACTCTCTCTCAGTGAGCCTTGAGAAGTTTCTCTTTCCCTGTTCCTCACTTGTCATAAATCTCAGAAAAAAGCAATGGAGCCCATTATGAAGCAAACCTGAGCAAGAATTAATCAGCTGGCTTTTCATGTTCACTTGTGAATCTGTCCAAGGCCTGGGCTCCATGTTGGGAGATGGCGGACTCGTAGTAAGTGAACCCGTGATTCACTACTGAAACCTGCAGTGGTCATGAAGCCAGAAAGCCTCAAAGGACAAGACAAGAGCACACCAAGGACTCCTGGATCCATCTCAACTCGATAAAGACTGTAGCCTCAGGCATCTCACTCCTGAGTCGATTAACTTAATACTTTACTTGGAGAAGTCCATGAGCTATTTCCACCCCTCTTGAATACTCCCCTCTCTTCTTCTGATAGCCAAATAATACAGGCCACGCAGAGAAGGTCTTGGTCTTAGCTCTAAGAGAATCTCGAATTCTGAGAGGTCTCTCATCCCCCTGGAGCCCTGAAGTCATTCCATTCGCCTCTTTTTATTTAGCCTTCACTGTTCACTCATGTGGGAAACTGCAGACCTGGTCAGCCCACAATAACTAAGGGGTGTTATTAACCTGATATAAAAACAAGATTGCTTTCAAAGAGTTTCTATTTTATACAACAGACATCTTTGAAATGAAAAACAAAAGTTTTTTGAACTAAGAGAGCAGATATGACAGGAAAGAAACACAAAGGAATATTTACAGACAGTCCATGTGGGTCATACTAGCCTGTAGAATGTGCTAAACACAGAAAATTATTGAAAGAATGATAGATTTGAAGCATGTGTTTTGTATGAATTTGCATGTGTTGGCACATGCAAGAAGAGAGAGAAAGAAAAACGAGGGGTATGGTTTGTGGGCGGTAGAAGAGAAGCGTTTCCCTTCCTCATACCGCTGTCATTAGACAATGTTTACCTATCCCCCTCCCAGGGCATCTTACAAATGGTTTTTTTTTGGGGGGGGCGGTACTGGGGATCGAACTCAGGACCCTGCGCTTGCTAGGCAAGCGCTTATTCCACTGAGCAATATCCCCAGCCCCTCTCCCAGGGCATCTTGCACCATAGACACCACCAGCACCCTCTAGGAAAACTAGGAGAAAAGTGAATGTTCACTCTATAACATACCATCGCAGCCAAGGTGGAATGTCCACTTGATTGGCTTTGGGAACTGCCCTGGAGATCAGTGTGTCTGTGAAGGTCATGGAAATGTGGACTTACGGTCTATTTCTGGTCCCTTGGCTCTTCCTCACCAGCATTTCTCTCCTCTCTGCTTCCTGGCTGCTATGGGAGGAGTAGCTTTCCTTCACCACACCCTCCACTATGCCACTTCTGAGGTGGAACCAGCCAGCAATGCACTAAACTCTCTCAACCCGTAAACCAAAATAGACCTCTCCTCTTTAAATTTCTGGTGTCGGGTGTCTTCTCCCAGTGACAGTAAAGTGACTCGCTGGCTATGTCTTTTCCATAAGCTAATAACAGCCTCTCTTCCCCTGTAAGGTGAACAGGACTCAGTGAGACTTTACTACATGACACACAGAATCAAGAGTTTTAATAAGACTTTTACTATGGGTACTTCTGGGAAGATAGCGACCGGGTAGGCAGCAGAGAGAGAACCTCCCAGAGGATTACCAC
>PVLD010022030.1:0-30161 GCA_004027595.1 Dinomys branickii | reverse complement strand
GCCCTTTGTCAGGGGTATTTCATACAGCCAAGTCACAAGGTGGGCACAACATGGGTCAAACTGCAGTGAACCTATAGGCTGGCAAATATAGCCACTTGGCTAATGGGGACGCCGTTGGGAAGTGGCACGTGTAGCAAGGGAATATGGCTGACATGATTAACCTTGGCTTATCTGTCCCTTCTAAAACAGGGACATTTTTAGGAAGGAATGGATCCTGGTCACCTGCCTGGTGTCTGATGCATATCTAGCTTTAAGGGCCTGGGTAGTACTCATTACACCATAGGCTCACTATACTCTCACGTTCTGCTTATCCCTTAGGGAAGTATGTAAGCCTAGCCATTGTGAC
Organism: Dinomys branickii; assembly: GCA_004027595.1. Taxonomy (NCBI): domain Eukaryota; kingdom Metazoa; phylum Chordata; class Mammalia; order Rodentia; family Dinomyidae; genus Dinomys; species Dinomys branickii. The sequence goes on along the minus strand of PVLD010022030.1, from coordinate 29,815 downwards.
TTTATCTTCAGGCCTTGCCTTTTTTAGCTGTGCCTCCAGTCACAGTTCTGACATCTTATTTTTCACTGACTTCCTTGCGAGCCCAGTCCCTCTCTCACTGTGTGTTGATTTCTATCTAACTTTGCTGCCCATAATATTCCCCCCTCTAAAAAGAGCTCTTCGGACCTGCAGTTAGTGGAGGATGGCTGTGTTTGAGTCCATCGGCTGGTGTTGGTTAGGTTGCTGTAAGGGAGAATGCAGTCGGGACCCTTCTCCTGACCGCTAATCTAATGGGCCTTGGGTAGAAGACATGATGGCGTTCTGTCGCTTACGGTGCCTTGTCAGAGGATCCATCCTGTAGACCCCAATAACAGGAGCTCAGCACAGTTACCATTGGCTCATCAGCATGACTGATGGGAGGTTCGCAGCTTTAGGTGAGAATAAACAAATTTTTCCAAGCAAATAAAGCATGTATGACGAAAGCATGAGTGCCGGGATGGAAAGGAAGATTGGGGACAGCAGACGTGTGCAGACACTGCACGTAAGGGATTGGACTAAGAGTTGTACCCAGTTGGCTCCCAGATCTCTCTACTGATTGAGGGTATCTGTAAGTCTAATATTTCTTTGCCATAATTTCCTCCAGCTTTAGCTGTAAGAAGATGGAGAGTTCAGTGGTTTTAAAGGACAATTTTATCAAAGGAATTTAAAGACTCTTTATTACTTCCATTTTAGCTTTCTAGCCTCATTGAACCATAAGAGTGATCAGCTACAGGTGTAGCTGAAAACTGCCAGCAGAGGTAAGTGATTGGAGCCCCCTTTTTATGGCTAATATTGATTCTGGTAGTAATATTTTTATGCATCTTAGTTATGCTCTTTTGCTGAGTGTTTACGCCCAAATTAAAGTAAGATCTGTGTTAATCAAAAGTAACCTCTCGCTATATATCAAGGTCTGCCAAGTCTACACAGGCATTACTTTTGGAACCATGTACAGAACCACTCAGGTCCTCTGTCAGTGTCAGCCGCCAGGATAGGTCACACTGTTGCTTGACCATGTGGCTTCTCATGAAACCACAGGAGGCGTTTCTCTCTCTGATGACCTCTTGTTTCTGGCACACTACACTTTGGTTGACTCCTGCTGCCTGAGGTCTAACAATCTCCCAGTGCAGGCAGTTGGATGACTCTTTGAGGTTGTAGGATCCCCTAGAAGAAGTCCCCTTGTGTTTTACGTCCCTGTTGACCTTGGAGGGTAGGGGCAAAATGTTGGGTGTCCTCTTAGCCCAGTTAGGTTATTAGCTCTGGCTTCAAACCTCAGTTGTTCAACATCCAGGAGAACAGTTTAAATACATAATATGTCCTACCAACTGTTATTTTTGAGTCATCATTGTCTTTGCAGTTGAATCTATACAGTATGCTAACAGACAATTATAAAGTTTTACAGAGAGAACCTGAGATCAAAGGCAAGATAACATTTTAGCATAACAATCATGGTGCCATTAATATAGCTTTTAGGTTTTCTTGTCTCTGAATACAGTTAACTCTTCATCTTAGTGTACAATAACTTTTTAGTCAGTTCCTTTATCTAATTAGAAGATAGTGAATGACATACAGAAAATTCACCTAAATTTGTTATCTTTTGATAGAGTGCCATTTAAGAAAAATCCTCTTGAGGCAGGTGTGCTGGTGCATGCCTGTAATCCCAGCACTTGGCACACTGAGCCAGGGGGACTGCTATGGTTCAATGCCAGGCTGGGCTACATAGTGAGTTCAAGGCCAGTCTGAACTACACAGTGACCCTGTCTCAAAAAGACCCTGTCTCTAGATGTACTTTATAGGTTATTACTGTCTAACTTTTAATTTTTAGGGTGCCATTGCCTGGACTGCAGTGTGTTTGAGCATCCCTAAGTGTTGTAGCACAGGTCTTGAAACAGTGTCTGCATCATGCGGATGGCTTTCTCCTGCTGCACTGGCATGCACATTTCATCACAAATACCTGGAACATGATTAAGGGATAGCCAGATGCTTGAACCCAAAAACATTATAATCATAAACACCTTTAGCCTGAAGTGGACAGTATGATGAGATGTTCTCTTTGGGTTTGTACCTTTCAAGGCCTGTACACTTGGGAAACACAAATGCAGTGTCACCTTGTTTCATGAACTTAGTTCGTTCCATGATTCTAGGAAAGATGGCTGCATTCGTGCTCACATGGGGAAGATGTCTGCAGTTGGGGTTGAGTTCGTGAAGCGAAGCACAATTTCGCTGAATGCTTCTATTTGTGAACTCAGTTGTTGACACAAACAGAAGCATGTGTGAACCAAGGTATTACTATAGACCTTTTAATATGCCACAAGGTTAGCGAGAATTGAGATCACAGCTAGATAGAAATCTTTACATATATTTAGTTTCTACTCTGAAGACAAAATTTAGACACCTTCAACAGAATTGACAAGGTTGAAGATATTTTTATATCTCTGATAAGTTTTCAAAGAGTGTTAATGATGGCACGTACACCTACTACCCAGTACACATGTGTATGTTATTTATATAATAACAAAATGCTTGTTTAAGAAAAACTAATAGGTATAGTATAGATCAAGTTTAAATGTCAGGAGCAAATTTAAAGAGACATCAAATTTTGATAATGTTATATGGAAGGTCTAAACATATATTGTATAAATAGACAACGTGTTAGTATGTATTAAACTTATGTAGCCTTAACACTACAACACGCAACATAGCTTGTGTTCAGATGTATACATACATATATTTCCAAATACATGTTATGTCATAAACTAAGGTAATAGTTGTTTATTTAACAAATCATGAACTTATCGATGAAAACATTTTGCTCCACCCCGCCCCTTAGCTCTGCCCAGCCCCCGGGGCATACCAGGCCCTCTGCCCAGCCTCCGGTTCAGCCCTGAAGCCTCGCCTGAGCGAATAGATGCGGATGTGCTGACAGACCCTTGCCCTGCGCTATGTAACCCCACATACCCGACCCGACACCCGAAGGCCGTGAGGGCTTGCCAAAGGGTGCTTCTCCACCTCCTGCCATAGCAATTTGTGTACACCCACATATTATACCGCACATTTAGAAGCAGCCAAATCTCTTCCCAAAGTAAGAGCATGAGGGAGTAAATGATCCAAAGGTGCAATTATTACCAGTGGGAAGACCACTGACAGGGTGGTAGAACAACGGAGGTGAAGTGGAGAAAACTGATTAATCCAACGCGCCATCATCTATATAACTGGGTAATAAAGACAAAGATAACATTATGTCATACAATATCCAGTGGTGGCCCCCTACTCTTTTCTCTGTAATTTGGTGTTTCCTTTATTGTTTTTGTGTTAACAAATGCGAAGACAACAGTATGTAATGCAGCATCCACTGATGGTTCCCTACTGTCTCCTCTGTAATTCAGTACTTCCTTTATTGATTTTGTTATAACAAATACGAAGATAACATTATGTCAGACAGCATCCAGTGCCAATTCCCTACTATCTTCTCTGTAACTTGGTATTTTCTGTATTGTTTCTGTGTTATTCTGGGTTCTTTTGTCTTAAAAATAAAATTAAAAAAAATAAAATAAAAACATTTTGTACGTTAATATTCAAATACTCTTTAACTGTTGAAGATCACATTTCAGTAACCAAAGGCCTAACAAAGAGAGCACAAGAAATTTATATGAGTAAAATATAGAAGCTTTGATTTTTTATTTTAGATAGAAAAAACACTAAAAAGAATGATACAAATTTTCAAACCCTAATAGGAGAGTAAAAAACACAGAACAGAAGGAGAGTAACAATGGTTAGCACATTGCTTATTGTTATCTTCAAAGTACTTGCTCAGGTATAGGCATGAAAAATTGATCAAATCATATAAGTGAAAACCTTGCCTTTCTTTCTTTCTTTCTTTCTTTCTTTGTGCAGGGAATTGAATTCAGGACCTTGTACTTGCCGCACAGGTGCTTATGACACTGAGCTCTATCCCCAGCCCCCAAACCTAGCTTTTCATTCAACTAATAGACATTAGTAGCATAGCTACCTTAACTTAATACACGTCCTTTTCCTTTTCCTTTTGCACTTTCCTCATCCTAGCTCCTCTTTCTTATTGAAAATTTTAAATCCAAGAATTGTACATTTTCTCCCCACATATCCTGCTTGGAATTAGGAAATGACATTGCAATCCATTTCACTATAAGTAAAATATTACAAAATATTTACATGAAAATACTAAAAATAACTCAAACACAAAAAGATGAAACAAACTTTTTGTGAGAAATCTCTATTCCAGGGCCCACAGCACACAAGAAGAGAGTCAAAACAAATAAGATGAGCCTGGTCCCAAATGTCCAACACCTGGAGAAGGGGAAGAAATGGGATGAGAACGGTGGTGGGAAGAGAACGGATGTCAGCAGCGCGGTTCCAGCGGCCAGTCTTCCGGGCGAAAGCCCCTCTCGCAGGTGCGGGAGAGTCCAAGCTAGGCTCAGCTCCAGCATATTCCCTGAACTGAAAGCAGGAACCGCCCTGACAGCAGAACTAGCTCTTTCACCCAGGTTTTAATACGAGTGTCTCGCTCCACGAACTGCTCCTGTGAACAGAAGCCTGTTTTGGCATCAACAGCTGTCACAGCAGCGCTTCCATCTCTTTCAGGAAAGTCTCATAAACATCACCCTGAGTTTGCACTGAGACAGGGACAGAAGGACCAGATTTGGGGGCTGCTTTGGCAGGAGACAGCAGAGTCATCCTCTGGCTTTCTTTGGGGAACAGCAGTGGCTCCTTCATTCTCCCGACATACCTCAGCGCAGTGGGCACCAATCCAGTGATCTCTGCCTTGCGATTGGTGATGTGCGGCTTGGCACTGATGGCCGCTGTGGCTCTCTTCTCAGCGCTGGCTACACACGTGTCATCCGTGTCATCTGCCTCGAGTGGCTGAATCAAGTTGGGAGGGGCACTCAACACTGCTGGGTTCCACAAGGGAGCTTGTGGGAAAAGCCCGGGGGGGGGGGCAGGTCCAAGTGCAGGCACCAGAGGTGGGTGGGTCGGGTGGAGGGATGCCTGGAGGTGCTAGGGGAGGTAGCCTGGGTGAGGCGCCTTGGAGGGGGGCCAGGAGGCAGCCCTGGAGTAGGGCCTGGGGGAGGGCTAGGAGGTTGGCCTGGTGGTGGTCCTGGAGGCAAAAGGCGTGGCAAAGGCCCTTGGAGTCCTGGCATTTCAGGTGGGCTTAGGAATGGTGGGGCGCCTGTGTGGTCCAGGAGGCCATAAAGGTGGGGTGGGCGGTGGTCCAAGAGAAGGTGGTCCTGGCACAGGAGGTGCTTGAATCTGGGAAGGACGAACAGACTATGGGGGCGCCTGCTGCTGTGAAGGACCAGCCGACGTGCCATCAGAGTGACAACCCTCCTTATGCAGTTTCTGTGATTGCTTTCCTGCTTGAGAATCATCAGAATCATCATCAATGTCATCTTCTGAAAATTCCTCCAGTTCCAGTCCCTCCTCAGGGACTTCCTGACCCATCATTCGCAGCACCATGGCTTGAGGAGCCAGCTCCTTCATGTTCTTCTTTTTCTTTCTTGATTTTCCAGGCATATCCGCAAACCGCACACTCAGACCTGCCTTCTTTTCCTCGGTGTTGTCTTGCTCATTATCGTCACGGTGCATAAACTCGTCCCTCTCACTTTCTCCCTCTGACCTCTCTGTGTCACTGTCATCAGGACTGTCATCGTGCTTGTCCTGATCCATGTCCTCAGGGTAGCGGTCACCCTCACTGGTGCTGGAAGCGTCACCGTCATGCCCTCGCTGGCAAGATCAGGACTGTACAACACGCCTTCATCTCGCCTCCGAGGAGGGAGATCAAGAGCAAAGCCACACATCTGCAAGACCTGGGGAGGAGGTGAGCGGGCGGCCGACCCGGAGGCTCCCTGCCGGGGGACAGACGGATAACAGCGTGCCCAAGAAGAGGAAGAATAGGAACTGCTCCAGTTCGAGGTCCATGGGCTGAGGCCTTCCTAAGGACAGAGGGTAGCTGGGCTCCAGGACGTGGAATGTCCTGGATTAAGGAGCGAGCGGCATACCTGACAGAGGAATACTGTCTACTTCTACACGCTGAGCATTCTTTTCTTTGGTTAGTTTTTGTGGGGTTTTTTTTGCACTACGGGGGATCAAACACAGGACCTTGAACTTGCCAGGCAGGCGCTTATGCCACTGAGTTATATTCCCAGCCCTAAACGCTGAGCATTCTTGACAACATTAAAATATTGGCTGAGTGGAGCCTTTTTCTCTTCATATCCTACTCGTAGCTTTCACAGTTCTTTGTAAATACCTGGATTCTCTTTTTCATACAGTCATAGGATACATTCAAAGGTTTCATGAAGCCTTTTAAGTTTATCTTTCAGTACTTTCTCATTTAACTGTGGTTGTTGCACTCGGTTAAAGTGCATTTCATCCAATTTCTACACGTCCCGGAAAATCTGTTTGGGGTCTTTCATCTCCAAACTGCAGTTTCAACCGTCATGTGCTGTTTTAATGCTTCTTCAATTCCTTCTTACAGGCTTCCTTTCGTGCTTGTTCGGTAAGGTTCATACATTTTCCACTCTTGGATGAAGTCGATCTCTGCCCCATATTGACAATTTATAATGGTTCACTTATTATTATTTTTTTTGAAGCTTGTCCCGCGCTCCCAGAACTTCTAGAGACAGGGAGGGGACGATTCCCAGCCTCCTTTACTCTGCAGGGGCCTTCACTTCTGCTTCTCAGTCAAGCACCGAGTCTGCCATCCTGAAACCTCGCTAAGACGTCTTTATTTTTGTCTTGTTAATTTAATAGTAACTCTGTGAGCAAAGGTATTTGAGTTATTCCATGTCTACTTCTGTATATAGAAACTCGAACATGTATCTGAAAATTGACGCGTAGAAACGTGTACAACAACTCAATCACATGGAACCTTTATGCTTTCAAACGTTTAAATCTTTAATTTGTAAGTCTTGAGAATACTAGTCCTCATCTGTTAAAATGTGAATTAAGCTTGGCTACCCTGGAAACCTATAGAGCTTTTTTGTTTCATGGAAATCTCACAAAGAACCCAACTATAAAAGTAAATTGCTGAACGAAAAAGAATTATTTTTCTTCACTGAGGCAGCTGCATGTACTCTAACTGGTTATTAACACACACGAAACAGACAGATGGACAATCATACAAACACACAAAACAATGGTTTTGAACGGGAGCGCACTTTCAGATATATTTGGCCAAGTTGAACTATAATAACCCTTTTACAGTTTTTAGCTTTTACTTTTAACTATAAATAGACTAGTCAGAACATTTCCTGTAGGTCAATTAACAGACATTGCTTGTAATAATGATACAGGAAAATAAATATCCCAACCTGAATGATATCAGACGAGTTCATGTTCTCTAAAACCAAAGAATGAATTTTAGGAACAACGGAGGTTAAGAGCAGAATATTTATTGAGAGAGAGAAAGCTTCTATCCGAGAGAGGGACAGAAGGGGGGCCTGAGTGGGTTGCCCCCGACTCTGTCTCTGTCAGGGACTTTTATAGGGAAAAACCATGAGGTGAGGCGGGTCCAGTGGTAGGGGAGATGGACAAAACTATGGTCCGCCAATAAGATTACAGGTATAATTGTCCAGGTAAGACTGAGTGGACTGGGATCAAATGGGAAAGCGAGTCACATAACAAGCGGGCATGCAGAGCGGGGCTTTTCCCATAAGGGTCGGGTCAAAGACTCTTCAAGGTGGTCAATCCCTGCTGTTCATCCCTGGGGAGGTATGTGGAGGTACTTGTTTAGCCTTCTGTCTTGAGGTCTGGCCCACAGGTATCTTATCTTTTGTGTTGGCTTCTTCGAGGGCCCAGCCCTGTCTGACTGCCTATAGTATTTCTATCTATCTCAGCTGTCTATAACAATAAGAGTCAGAAAGAAAGGGAGAGAAAACTTTTTCACGTCTGTGAAAGCAAAGACTGTCTTTACAAGGCCCTTAGGCTGAGGATTTACCTGGCTGTAACAGCCAGCTCCAGGGGCTGCTTGTCGTTTCAGCGGCCACTGCTGTGTGACAGCCACAGCTGATGGCCAAAACTGCTGTTCTGCCAGCCACATATAACTGTTCCTTCTAAAGGGACAGATTACACGAGGTAATTTCAACTATGTCATTTTCAGGGGCATGCTCACATCAGGCTGAGGGAGAAAGAGCCTAGGAGATGCTCTTTGGAGCCAAGTATGTTTTCCAAACAGTGGGGGAAGAAGGTCTGCTAAGGCTACAGTGTCCCCTGCTGCAGATAATGGTTTCTTCCCATTTTCAAAAGAAACAAGGGGCAAGAAGGTACCAGTCTGTCCTTGTTCTGAGTCCAAATCTAGAGCCCTTAGGAGTTAGTTCCCAAGTCTGTCTACCAGCAGAAAGGCTAACAAACTTGGACTAAAACTTTTACATTTATTCGTTGAGTGTTTGCGGATTAAATCTAGGTGAGTGTTTTAGAATATAACCCATAGGTATGTGAAGGTCAGCCGCTGGAAGGAGGATAGGAAGAGGAAACATTCCATTCTGGAAACTTGGTCTTGGGGTCCAGCAGCTACAGAGAAGAGAATTTCCATGGAGAAGATACTGCTGTGATAAATTGAGTTACTTCTCAAGAGGCAGAGCAGTGCAGAAAGGGACCGAAGAGTGACTCTAGGCCTGCCTCAAGAACTAAATCCTATTCATCTCAAGGTCAGGAAGATAACCAAGACCAAAGCTTTCCTGGGGCGGGTCTCTAACCCTTAGCAAAGCTGGCCTCCAAAGACAAAAGTTACCATTTACTCAGGCTGCATTACAAAGCTGGGGATTAGATGAATAATCAAAGAACCTGAATGAGGTTCTCTCTGGCCTGTAAGTGAGAAGCCTCTGCCCAGGGACCAGCTCAACCCAAACCCTCCTGTGTGCCCAGCTGGATAAGCATGGGTTCTGATGCTCTTCTACACCAGGCACTGCGATCTTCCAGAGCGTGAAGGAATGCCTGCCTTTGCTTCTGTCAGAGAAGAGCACTACTTTTCTGGGGAAGCATAAGCTTGCAGTTGGAAAGGAAAAGAAAGATTTTCAGGGTTGCTGAGAGAAGCACAATAGCATTTCCTGGCACACAAATAACAATCATCTCCAACAGGAGTGAACTTCTAAAACCTGTCCCATAGGCCCTGGCATTCTGAATGCTCAGACATACCTGTACAAGCTGCAAAGCAATTACATTTAAAATCCATTCCACCAAGCTGTCTAAAATAGAACAAGGCATCTCACAGCCACCAAACGAGTCAAGAAAGCAATACAGGCAAATCCAGCGACTGGTATAGCAGTAAGTCTCAATGCGCTTATACAAGAGAGCAGTACAAGGTCCTACCTGCAAAAATAGTTCTTTTGTCCTGTCAAAGAAACCTAAATATAAATATAACACAATTTTCCCTGCTCTCAACTTTGAACAGAGCCCAAGCAACCAATAAAAGGCGTAAACAAACAACCAGCAAACAACAGATGGCGATTTTTAATGACCTAAATGAATCCTAATCAAGAATGCAGTCAAAATATTTAGGAGTGCCGTGAAATAAAAGCAAACTTTTACCTCCTTCCAATTATCACGGTGTGACCTCCATGATGATACAGGAGAAATACAGCTCCCAACCTGTTAGCTACCAGACATGCGAAGTTTGTGCCCCTTGAAATCCAAGAATGAATTGCAAGGAAGAAAGGAGGTTAAGAACAGGAAAAGCTTATTGGAAGACGTCTCAGGAGGGATCCCAAGTGGGTTGCCACAGAGGCCCTTTGGCAGGGGTACTTCATTTTAGTAGAGTCCATTCCGGGGCCCCAACCTCCCTGTGGCAGAACTACAAAAGCCAGCCCCGCCTCCCTGATGGCTATCTCTGATCTAATTTGCCTCTGACAAGGCAGCTGTAATCTAATTTACTTCCTGACAGCCATCCCGTTCTAACCTAATCCACAAAGGTCAGCCCTTTCCCGAAATGTCCTGGCCGCCCCATCAAAGCCAACAACAGTCCACCAAATCTTCACGCCACTCCTGGGAGTCCTCTGTGTTTATAGAAAGCTAGCGCCCTTGATCCCTGGGCACTACCCTGAGGTAAGTCTCTACCCTTAGGGTCCCGGCTGTCACTCCCATTTCCAGTAAAGTCCCCTCTCTGTTGCTGTGCCTCCTTGGGCTCCCTCCACGGACCTTCTGTATTTTGCTGCTGTGACTGGAATGGGTAGACTGGGAGCAGCGCCCCCTCCCGACTCTGCGTGAGCCTTACTAGGAAGAGTAACCCCTTGACATTGCCCACAGCTTCATCCACGTCACCTGCCACTTTTCTCTTTACGATGAGCTGCCCCTCTCACGCGGGGCCTCTTGTCTCTGCCTCCCTCTCTTGTTCTAGGCCCGTGTCAAGGAGAACTCACTCGCCCCGCTGGGCTGCCAGCCTGATCTCTGGGTGATCACTCAGACCGCAGACCTGGCCTTGTCTCATCCGCATGACTCCGACGGTGACGACTGTCGGACTCACTCGGAACCCCGTTTTCGCTTTGCTCACCTGGATACCCCTGTTTCGGCCTCAGGGGCGCCTCTCATTCCAACATTCCACCTGAATTCCCTCTCGGGTGCCTCCTAAAATATCTCGGACCCTCAGTCTCCGAGACACCACAAAACCAAAAAGCTCATTTCTTGTAGCCAAGTTTTTTGGCCCAGCAGCCCTTAGACAGTGGGAAACACTGGGCAAAAGACGGAACTTACCATCTGTATACCTTCTGTGACCTCGACAAGTGTTGTCACTGCAAGGGCAAGTGGTCAGAGATCCCCGAGCTTCAAGCCTGCTTTTCGCTTCGTGCCCGCTCTTCTCTGTCAGTCCTCCTCCGCCGCCCAAGTCCTCCTGCCCCAGGGGCCCCCCACCACCCCGTTCCACACCAGGCGTCCTCCCCGCCTGACCCTGACCCTGACCTGGGGATGACGTGCCCTCTGCTTTTGCCTCTTCCCCCACATCGCCTCCTCCCTACACGCCCCCTCCCCCGACAGCAGCCACCCTTCCTTCCTGCTTCTTAGGCACCCGGACCTCTGCTGCCTTACCACCTCCTCCCTCCCCATCGGCCCCTCTCCATGAGGTGGCAGCCCCGAGGGCCTTGTTCAGGTCCACGTTCCCTTTGCCCTGTGTGGTCTCTCACCAAGTGAGAAAAGAGCTGGGCACGGTAGCACAGGCCTTTCACCCCAGCACTCGAGAGGCTGAGGCAGGAGGATTGTTGTGAGTTCGAGGCCAGCCTGGGCTACAAGGTGAGCCCGAGGACAGCCTGAACTGCATAGTAAGACCATGTCTCATAAAGACAAAACAAAACACTTTGAAAAAAGAGTCCAATCTTTTTCCCACAATCCAGACAACTATATAGAAGATTTCCAATACTTACTCCACTCTTACGTTCTCACCTGAAGAGATATTTACGTAATCCTCTCCTCTACCCTGACCCCTAATGAAAAGAGCTATTTCTGGCAGGCGGCCAAGGCCGCAGCAGACAAGCAACACTGTATCAATGCTCAGCACCCCGTAGGGACAGCAGTCCATAGACAGAACCCTCCCTGGAATTACTAACCAGGATTAGTAGATTGCCAAACATGGGCTCAAGTGATAACCGGCCGCATTGCAGGCTTAAGAAAGACTGCCCACGAAGCCATTAATTTTGTTAAGTTCTGAGAGGTTACCAAGAGGGCTGGGGAAAACCCATCTGAATTGATGGACCAGTTGACAAAGACGCTCCACAAATACACCAAAGTCCATCCCCAATCAGAAGAGGCCACACTAGTCCTAAATACCCATTTCATTTCACAATCAGTTCCCGATACGCGACCCAAATTGAAAAAGACAGAAGACGGCCCTCAAACCTCACTACATGAACTCCTCCATTTGGGCTTTAAGGTCTTCAAAAGCCCGACAAAACCGAGATAAGGTGAGACATCGGATTTTAGCTGTGGCACTCAGAGCTCCTTGGCTCCTCAACCAACTCAAGAAAGGGCCACAGGATCCCGAGCCCAAAGACCCCATGAGGACCCTGTTTTAACTGTGGCAAAGAAGGACACTGTGCAAGAGCTTGCCCCTATCCTCGAAAACTGCCAGGACTTGGCCTGGCCTGTAACATGACAGGACACTGTCCTACCCACCAAAGAACCGGTAAGCCAGTCTCCAACCCAGTTCCATGGGCAGCCACCGACGATCAACCCCTGACGGATCTGCTGAGACTTGCCACCAAAGACTGACCAGGCTCAGGGACCCTGGCTCTGACCACCGTATCCCAGGAGGAGCCCTGAGTGACCACTGAAGATGCTGGAAAGGCCTTTCAGTTCCTCACTGCTATAGGGGCCGCTTACGAGGCACTGCCAGAATTTGCAGGCAGGTGTTCTCTGTCACTGACATCCGGTGTGGGGGTTGATGGCACTCCACTCAGCCTCTTTCAACCAGTCGACTACCACGTTATCTTGAGTCTCTCTTTTTCACTCACTCATTTTCAGTTGTACCCATTTGCCCCACTGCTCTTGGGTGTGTTTTTTTTGTTTGTTTGTTTTTGGCGGTACTGGGGATCCAACTCAGGACCCTGCGCTTGCTAGGCAGGCGCTTATTCCTCTGAGCTATATCCCCAGCCCGCCCCACTGCTCTTGGGATGAGAGCTCCTCACTAAGGTTGACTTTACTTCTCTTTCTGTCTGCGCTCCCCTCAGCCTCTCCTCCTGGCTCTATACTTTCCCCTCCCTGGCACAGATAAGCCCCTCCCTTTCCCAATCACCCTTGTCCTGCCGGAAGTCTGGGATATCTCGACCCCATCAGTGACACAACCCCACTCCTGTCCTCATCAAGCTGAAAGATCCTTCCTCCTTTCCCTGCACTCCCCACTATCCCATTTCACTACCCCTCAAAAAGGGTTACAACCTATTTTATTACTAAACTCTTAAACCAGGGTCTTCTCAGGCCTATCCACTCACCCTATCATAGCCCCAGACGCGCTGTAAAAATAGCCCCAATGGTTCCTCTCGACTCCTCCAAGGCCTCGAGCTGTAAATGCTGCTGTTGTCCCATACACCCGGTGGACCCAAACCCACACACTCTTCGCTCCCTCCTTCCCCACACACTTCACACTCTTCAGATCTAGACCTTAAAGGCGCTTTCTGTACCACTGCCCTCGATCTCCAGAGCCAAAACCTCTTTGTGTTTACGTGGACAGACCGGAGCTCCTCTCACACAAAACAGCTAACCAGGGCTGTCCTACCTCAAGGATTCTGAGATGGCCCTCACTGTTTTGACAGGCTCTGGTCTCTGATTTGGCCCAGTGAGACTTATCCCCTAGGCATCTCCTACTGTATGTGGACAGCCTTCTCCTCTGTTTCCCATCCTACAAACTCTCACGAAAACACACCCTAAACCTCCTCAACATTTTAGCAAACAGCGGATACTGTGTCTCCCCGCCAACAAAGCCCAGATTTCTTCCCCTAAGTTCTCCTATCTCAGTCCCGCCCTCACACCTACAAAACGGGCCATTACCATAGAGAAAAAAAAACTTAGATCTGAGATCCTGAACCCCCACAAACTAAGCAACAAGTTCTCTCCTCCTTGGGATTAGCCAGCTTCCTAAGCATTTGGATTCCTAACTCCGCCTCCCTGGTCCAGGCCCCTTTACCAGGTGACCCAGGAGCTCTGTCTGAACCCCTAGATCCCTGCTTCCTGAGAGAGACCCCTTTTCATTACACTACCAAAGCCTCTGCTCCCAGCAGCTTCATTCTTCCTAGCTTGTCTAAACCTTTTTCCTTATACACCACAGAAAAGAGGGAACCTCCCTGGGGGTCCCGGGCCAAAACTCTGGCCCCCACTGTCAAGCAGTGGCGTACCTGTCAGCCAACCAGACACCACCACCTGGGGGTGGCCCCCTTGCATCCGTGCCCTGGCAGCAGTGGCCCTACTAACCCAAGAATGAAAATTCATCCTGGGCCAGCATATCAATGTTTTCTCACCGCATGGACTCCAAGATCTTCTGACACACAGGGCACTGAGTTCTCTGGCCCCATGGAGAATCCAGCTTTTTCACCTGACCTTTATCCATGACCCCTCAGTGACCTTATAAGCCTGCTCCTCTCTTAATCCCACCACCCTTCCCCCAGTGCCGTCCCCTGATTCCTCCCCCTTTCATTACTGCACCACAGTCCTTGACCACATTCACCCAACTTTCTCCATTGTTGGGGAGGACATCCTTTAGTTTCTCTTTCAACACACGACCTCTGTGAGACTGTGGGCCTGACCGAGCCATATGAGTGTTTGATTCTGGAGAAAGTCGAGCAAAAGCACTGGTGTAAAAGGACGCTACAGCAGGACCTGTGTCCCTGTGCAAAGCCATGGGGCAACACCAGATGCTTTGCTGAGGTCCGCCCGAAAGAACGGTAACCTGATGGCTGGCTAAGGCGAGTCTCCCTCCTGTGATGGTTGGATTGTAGTGTCCTTGCTACTCCTGTTGATTCCTGCCAGGGGCCCTGCCGCTGCCTTTGTTCCATAGCCACAAAAGGTTCCTGGAAATGGTAATACAGGTGACAGTCCTGGAGGTTGAAGGCCCCTGATCCTGGAATTTTGACTCTCTTGTTTTTCACCTCACTCTTGGCACCTGTCACCCCAGACAGAAGCACGAGATACACCAACATATTGGCATGCCGAACAGGGACCTGAGAATGAAAGTAGTCTTTGAGACTTCAGAAGGGGAGTTAATTCATTGCCCAGAGGACGCGAGAAGACTCGATGGGTGGGTAAGCCCAGTCTTGGGATGGTTTCATCAGGGTTACAGTGGGGAATTCTCCGTCTCAACAACAAGAATATTTTCAGGTTCTAAAAAGTTTGTTGAAGAGTTCGGGGGTAGAAGTGGAGTCACGGTCTTTTATAGAATTGTTTTCTTTGGTACGAAAACATTGTTACTGGTTTCAACAAACAGGGCATAACGTTTTTAATATAAAGCAATGGAGATTGGTTATGAAGGCTTTGAAATGTGCTTATCAACAAGGGGATCCTATTCTTTCACATGTTGGCCTCTGTGTAATTGGATGACCTTGGCTTTAGAGCCCATGCAATCTGAATCAGAACAGATCTGGCAGGACATGATGAATGATACATGAAAAAGGCAAAGACATCTCTGACTCTGAATTGGATAATAGTTTACCTGAGGAGACTCTACTGCTCCGGGTTCAGGGACCAATTACAGAGGACGCAGGAAGGTATGGACCTTTTGGAATTCTTCCTACTACTTTAAAAGCTACCTTACCCAATATTGACTGTAAGAAACAGAAGTGAGATTTTCTTGCACCTCCCTCTGTGGTCTCTCAGGCATATCTGGCACAGCCCTCAGACCCAGTGTACGGCAAGTCAAACACTTTTAGGGATCCACCTCAGCTAACTGTTCAAAACCACTACCCATGACGGCAGTCATAAAGGCGTTTGTCCAAAATGAACAGGAAGGCCACTTGGATGCTTGTAAGGCTTTTACTATGTACCCAGTTACAGTTACTGAACTACCAGTAACTGATGAGGAAAATCTCCAAGGTTATGTTCGATATACTCATGCTCCATTATCTTTTAAAGCTATTAAAGAATTGAAGCAGGATTGTGTTTCATATGGAGTGAATTCTCCTTACACCTTTGGCTGGATTTCAGGACTAGCTCCGTCTGACCACTTAATTCCATGGGAATGGGAAATGACTGGACG
Source organism: Dinomys branickii (assembly GCA_004027595.1). Lineage (NCBI taxonomy): Eukaryota > Metazoa > Chordata > Mammalia > Rodentia > Dinomyidae > Dinomys > Dinomys branickii. The sequence continues at coordinate 14,106 of PVLD010022030.1, read as the reverse complement.
CACAGCTTTCAGTCCAGCTGAATTCCTTCAATTTAAAACTTGGTGGAGAGATGAGGCAGAAGTAATGGCGCACCATAATGCTCATGTCAATCCACCAGGTCCTGTTTCTGTGGACCAGCTCACGGGCTCTGGAGATTGGTTTGGCGTTGATCAATAGGTAGAGTATGATGATCATGCAATTGTCCAAACAAAAATGTGTTGTCTTCAAACCTGGGAAAGATTGCTTCTCCTGGGCAAGCTGTTCCCTTTGTGGTTCTGGTCATTCAAAGTGCTAATGAACTTTATGTAGGATTTACAGCTAGATTAAAAGAAATGCTTCAGAAAACAGTGTCACAACCTGCTTTGAGAGAATTATTATGAGAAATGTTATCTTATGATAATGCTAATTCAGAATGGGAAAAGGCTTTAAGGCCATTGAAATCTCAGGATGCCACCTTAAATGAGTGTATAAAAGCCTGTCAGGATACACGTTCAGGAACCTTTAAAGCAGGGTTGCTTGCAGCCGCTCCAAAAAGAAACACCCCTTACACCCCCAAGAATGTGAAATGCTTTGGGTGTGGTAAAATAGGACATATGAAAAACGAATGTAGATCAAGAAATCAAAGAACTGAGAACCAGATAGAACAAAAGGCTAATGCTTCAGAAAATCCTGTACTTGCTAAGGTCTGTCCTAGGTATCAGAAAGGACAGCACTGGGCTAATCAGTGTGCATCAAAATATCACAAAAATGGCACCTTTCTGATAGCGTCGGGAAACTTCAGCTCATGCCCAACCTGGGGCCTGCGGACAACAACACGGGGACTCACCAGGCATTTCCTCTCAGCAATGGCTACAACCTGCCCAAGAGGAGTCAGTGATCTCTTTGCTACCACCAGGGGTAGCACAGCAGTAGATATCCCCTGCCCCGGAGAACGTTTATGTTATCGCCTGCTTTAGGAATTCGAAAGCTTAGAACTGGGATTTATGAGCCTCTGCATGAGTCGTTTGTTAGTTTGCTTGTGGGAAGAAATAGTTTGACTTCTAAAGAGATTATAGTACAAATGGAGGTGATAGGCTCCGACTGTTAAAGATGAGAGTCAGGTTGTGGTGCAGAACTTACAACCATGTGAAGTGGAAGCAGGAGATCCTACAGGCCAATTAATTATTGCTGTTTCCATATCTAAAAGGTTGTGATGCTTCCATAGAACTTATCGGGGGGTTCAGGAGCACGGGAAAAAAGATTTTTTGGCAGACTTGCGTAGGAGACAAAAGACCTGAGTTACAGCTGAAAATAGACGGAAAGACTTTTATGGGATTGGCAGACATGGGAGCAGACACGACTACAATTTCCTGGCAACACGGGCCTAAGCTTGGACCTGCACGAAGGTGCCTAGTTTCCTCTGGTGTAGGAGCAACGACAGAGCCTCACCAGAGTGTTGACGTTCTTCAGATTTCCGGTCCAGAAAGACAACGGGGACTTTAAAGCCATATGCTGCTGATACAGCAGCGAGTTTATGGGGAAGACACTTGTGAATGAAGTGCGGAGCCTATGTGAGCATTCCACATACATCATCTCAGGCAAAGAGTATGACGGCCAAAGGCTCTGTCGGCCCTTTCAAGTTAAAAATTGTACACAAGCTCCTGCCATTTCCAAAGAGGGACCTGCTCTAGGATATCCAAATTTAGGACAAAGGCCACTGTAGAAAAGGGCTTCGCTTTACCTTTCACATGGCTCACTAATAAGCCAAAAGAACAATTAGAAGCCCTAAGATCATTAGTATGAGAACAATTGTCAGAAGGGCATATTGAGGAATTTAGTAGCCCCTAGAATTCTCCTGTATTTGTGATTAAAAAGAAATCAGGTAAATGGAGAATGCTCACAGATCTTAGAAAAATTAAAGAAGTTACTCAATCCATGGGTCCATTGCAGCCTGCATTACCCTCTCCAGTCATGATACCTAAGAAACGGAAGTTAATTGTTGTAAACCTTAAGCATTTTTGTTTTTGTATGACCATTCCATTACAACTGGTAGATATAGAAAAAAATTGTATTTACTATACGTACTTGTAATAACCGGGAGCCAGTAAAAGATATCATTGGAAGGTTCTCCCTCAAGGATTGCTACATAGTCCAATGATCTGCCAATATTTTGTTAATAAATCTTTAGAATTGTAGTGAGAAAGATTCCCAGATGCTCTCATTATACACTATATGGATGATATTCTTTTTCTGCTAGGTCAGGAAGGTAGTTGCAGGAAATGTTCTGTGTAGCCAAGCAGTTGTTGACTAACTCGGGCCTGCAAATAGCACCACATAAATTCAGGCCAACTATCCTACTACTTACTTAGGTAATGTTCTTCAAAGGCAGCATGCAATTCCCCCCAAAATTAATATTCAGAGAGATCAGCTTCTCAACCTTAATGATTTTCAAAAATTATTAGATCTTAATTGGTTACGACCTCCTTTAGACATTCGTACCTATGTTTTGAACATCTTTTTAATACTCTTGAAGGGAACCCAGCATTAGACAGGCCTCACTGCCTTACAACAGAAGGAGAAAAGGAATTAGCTGGGGTAGAACAGTATACAAGTCAAGCTCAACTAACCTGTATGGATTTATCTAAACCAGTTATACTCTTCATCTTTCCATCATCCCATTCTCCTACGGCTATAATATGGCAAAAACAAGCAGTTTTAGAGTAGGTTTTTCTTCTACACAAGGAACAGAAGTGACTCAATACTTATATTCATAAAATGGGTTTAACTGTGTGTAAAGGTCAATCTCGCTTATGACAGTTACCAGGCAAAGATCCTGAATCTATTGTCTTTTCCTTGACAAGGCAGCAGACAGATCAGGCATTACAAGTGAGTGTGAACAGTGGAAAACTGGACTTGCTGACTGTATTGGAAAAACAGACAATCAGTTTCCTAATTCTAAAATTTTACAGTTTCTTAAACCGCACAATTGGATTTTACCTAAATTTGGACACTCGGAACCTGTACCTGAAGCAAACTCATTATACTGATGGTAGTAAAATGGAAATGCTGGATATGTAGGAAAATTTTGAAAAGTATGTGATACTCCTTTTCATTCTGCACAAAGAGCAGAACTTCAGGCTGTGACCCAACTTATTAGATGTTCAGAATCTATTAATATTGTTACAGACTCCCAATATTTATGGGTCACACTTACTCATATAGAAACAGCTCCTTTCTCAAATGATACTGACCTTGATCAGTTGTTCTGCCAACTACAGACTCATATTCATAACAGAGATTTTCCTATTTTCACAACTCGTATTCGTTCTCATTCACATCTTTTGGTGACATGGTTAAATATAATAATGAAGTCGATCAACTTGCTCCTACTTCCTCACCAGATAGATTAGCCACCGAATTTCATACTTTAACTCATGTAATTACCAAAGGTTTTCATCCAAACTTTCCACTCAACAGGCTCACAAAATCACTTCACCTTGTCCTACTTGCAGAATGCTTAATAATCCCAATTTCCACCCAGAACAAATCCTAGAGGCGTGCAAAGAAGTGAGTTGTGGCAAATGGATGTGATACATATTCCTGCTTTTGGGAAATTGGGATTTCTATATGTGACTGTTGACACATATTCTGGCTTTATATGGGCCTCTGCACAATCAGGAGAAAAATTTGTACATGTTAAAAATCATTTCTTGGAGTGTTTTTCTATTAGACGTAAACCTAAAGCAATCAAAACTGACAATGGACCTGCTTAAGCATCCCATTCCTTCCAACAATACCGTGCCTGGTGGGATGTTAATCATTACACTGGCATTCCATGCCATCCTCAGTGACAAGGTGTGGTTGAAAGGGCACGCGCTACTATCAAATCTATGTGAGCTAAACAAAACGGGGGAGATAGGGCTAGAAGCTCACCACATCAATTATTACATAAAGCCCTATTCACTTTAAAGTTTTCGGATATTAGTAAAGATTCATCTACTACGGGAGCAGAAAACTCTGGGACCACCATTATAAGGGACCACCAGAACCAGCACGGCAAACTATCTTTTGGAAAGACATTCACACTGGACAATGGGAAACAGGTATTGTTCAAACTTGGGGTCAAGGATTTGTTTGTGCCATTACAGACTCAGGAGAAAAAGTGTGGTTTCCTGCTAGAAGAACTAAACCTCGACATGAGCCACAAAAGAGCCAGATTCGATCTGGATCCTCTGGTGGAAGAAACGAGAGTGAAGTCGCTGCAACACCATCCCCAGACGCTGACCAGGAACACTGGGAAAGCACAACCCCAACCTGGGGACAACTGAAGAAATTAACCCATGATGCTGAGAAACTGCTGGACTCCACTGCACAAGGATTTACAGCTGGTGATGCATTTCTAGCCACATTGGCTGTAATAGCCACCACGGTAGGTACAAACTCTGAAGAAAATTTAACACACCATTATTGGGCACATACCCCAAATCCTCTACTACATACAATTATGGATTGGGCTGATGTTCCTGCGCCAATTCATGTTAATGACTCTAGATGCCTTCCTGGACTATATGACACACACACACACACACACACACACACACACAGGGACCATTAATGCCAAGTGAGGAAGTTATTCAGCAAGGACTCAAGGCCCACCTACTGGTACGGGCCATTGAGACCATTGTTGGAAAGTCCAACCCAGAGCTTGGTTATCTACAGTTAGAATAAACATAGTCATACATCTCTAATTTTATGTGAAGCTCGAGCTTTCAAAGGGTTGACTTTTGGTAATTCCACTCCTCCAAAATAACCACTATGCCATCAATGGATAATAAAAAAAAAATGTCTGATTGGGTTTATTGCGAAGCCTGTAGGTCCTATACAGGCTGAGTTTTACTTACTACTTCCTATGGAAGCATCATTGATTGGAGCCCTAATGGCTCTGCTTGAGCCAAACATTCCACTGAGGATCTTAAATGGAGCAGAAAACATAATACTTTCAGTACATAGGCAAATGAATCTATTATACACCATGATGGAGGAGTGTCGGAACCCCAACCTAGAATAGAATATAGTCCACCTCACTCACTACAGGAAGGACGTAATATCAGCATTACATCCTTCACATGCTTGGAAGGGATATTATGCCAAATATGGAAACAGTACTCAACTCTCTTTTTCCATTAATTCTACTCATTACACATAAGTGTTTGTTCCTTATATTATCCATATTCCCTCTTCCTTATTTTATCGTGATTGGGGAAGCAAAATGGAATGCATCTGAATTCTTCCTCAGATGTGCTAATTGTTTTTATACCTGTTTAAACACTTCTACACCATGTAATCATTCTAAATATAGTATATAAGTATTCTTTAAAAAGGAACAGGAACCTGGATACCTGTTAATTTAGGAGGACCATGGCACCAACCCCCAGCTGCATACATGTTGCAAAATTTTATAGATAAATTATTCAAAGATTTGTAAGGATTTTGACAGTAGTTCTATTAGCAATTATTAGCATTACAGCTGCTGCAGAAGTAGCTGGAGTAGCTCCTCATCGGTCAGTGCAAACGACTCCATTTGTGCAAACATGGCATGAACATTCTCATAGACTGTGGCAAACAACATTCTATAGATGCAAAATTGGTGACTCAAATAGCAGACTTGCGACAAGCAGTGGTATTGTTGGAAGATCAATTAGTCAGTTTACAAAACAGTTACAGCTTCAATGTGATTGGAATAGCTCTTCTTTTCGTGTTACTCCTCATTGCTATAATCATACACTTTTCTCTTGGGGGAATATCAAAAATCATGTAATGAATCAAGGAAATTTATCCTTCAAGATTGGTAACTTGCAGAAAGACATATTTGAGACATGTAACAACAAACTAGAACTGCTACAAGGCACTGATGTGTTACAAGCTATGGATGAAGGAATAAAATACTTGAATCCTCTAAAACAATTACAATTTTACCAAACATGTAGTGTCATTTCACATGGTATTATCATGGTTCTTTGCTTGATCCTTTTTGCAGTTTGGCCACGCTCATCCGGAAAAAACTGAGAAACAGGAAAACAAATGGCAGCTTTCTCATTAAGGCTTCAAAGGATTGCAGCAAAACAAAAAGGGGGCAGTGTGGAGAAGGACATTCCCTAGTTTATCTTTGAATGTATTACCTATGTCTGACTTTGGGCCTGACCAAGCCATATGAGTGTTTGCTTCTGGAAAAAGTCAAGCAAAAGCATTGATGTAAAAGGAATTGAGAGCAGGACATGTCTCCCTGTGGAAAGACACGGGACAACACAAGATGCTTTGCTGAGATACGCCTGAAGGAATGATAACATGATGGCTGGCTAAGGCGAGTGTCATTCCTGTGATAACTGAGCTGTAGTGTCCTTGCTAATCCTGTTGATTGCTCCCAGCGGCCTTGCTGCTGCCTTTGTTCTTTCCCAACATTACCATTTACTGAAAATGGTAATGCAGGTGACAGTCCTGGAGATTGAAGGCCCCTGAGCCCAGAATTTTGCCTCTCTTGTTTTTCACCTCATTCTCAGGACCTGTCACCCCAGACAGAAATGGGATACACACCAGCACTCTATACATAGGAAACTCCCCTGCCTAACCCTGAGGACACGAAGTTCATTGGTGGCACCTGGTTTCCCACATGCAGCAGGTCAAGAAGGGCTGCATATCCCATTGTCACTTCCTCTTCTGGCCTAGAAGCCAAACTCCTCCCTGAGGACACCGCATCGCAAAAGGCTGAATGCGCTGCTCTCATATGGGCCCTTAGCCTTGCTAAGGGTAGACAATCAATATATATACTGACTCCAAATACTCTTTTAGTATTCATGCCCATGCCACCATCTGGAGGGAGCATGGTCTTATTACCACCAAGGGGCCCCCAATTACAAATGGGCCCCTTATTCTATGACTCTTCCAGGCAGCGACATTTCCAAAACGGGTAACCATCATGCACTGCGAAGGACATCAACCTGTAACGGATGCTATCTCTGCCCAACTGGCAGCCTCACAGACTCCTCCCACCTCACTAGTTCCTATAGTGCCGTCCACTCTCCCACAACCTGTTTACAGCACTGCAGAGGTTGATAAGGTAAAAAGACTCCGATCAACACAGTCAAATCAGGGATGGTACTTCCTGGACAGAATATTGGTGCTCCCCAACACCCAAGCACATCAGATCATACGACAGCTTCATACAAAACTACACATAGGCCAATGAGCTCTTCTACTACACTTTCTCACACCCACTCTGACTTGCACTTCTCTGTTTAAAGGTTTCATTGAGGTCACCAGCCTCTGCTCTACCTGCAGTCAAACCTCCTCACAAGAGGCCCTCAAGTCCCGTCCCTCTTTCCCCACGCACTGGACTAGAGGACATACACCGGGCAAGGACTGGCAAATAGACTTTACACACATGCCCAGGTCAAAACGTTTCAGCTACTTCGTAACTATGGTGTTTACTTTCTTGGAATGGATTCAGGCTTTTCCCACTACAGGGGAAGATAACACCACCTTCAGAACTATTCTTCCAGGCCACATAATCCCTAGATTCTGATCCAGTCAGACAGTGGCCTTCCATTTATTTCTAAGGTTACCATACAAGTGTTTAAGAGCCTTCGCCTCAAGTGGTTGTTACACACCCCCTACCACCCCCAATCCTCAGGAACAGTTGAAAGAGCAAATGGACTCCTCAAGACACAGCTTACCAACCTGACCCTAAAATTGCACTTCTCCTGGCCCAAACTTCCCTTTGTCCTGGCCTACCTTAGAGCCACTGCACAGGAGCTGCCATGTCTCAGCCCCTTTGAGCTCATGTATGGGAGAACCCTTTTCAGACACCTCACTGAAAACAATCACTCCTCCCCACTCTCTGACTGTGCCCGCCTCTTCCACTTTCTCCAACACTTGCTTTGAGAGCATGCAGACTCCTACCTGCCACAACCACTCACAGGGCCTCAATCCCAACACCCTGCTGTACCTGGGGATAAGGTTTATCTAAAAGCTTTACATTCTACAGGACTGCTGCCTTGGTGGATGGGACCTTTTCAAGTCCAGCCGATAACTCCCATGGTAGCTACTCTTCAAAGCCTTCTGACCTGGATCCATCTAACAAGGCCAAAAAGGGCTCCAGTCTCAGACTCCCTCAACACCACATACCACTGGAAATCACAGGTTATCTCCCCCACCTCCCTTCACCTTACCCACATTCCAGAGGAGCCCTCAGAGTCCCTAGACCAACCCATGTTCTGCTGCCCCTTCAGGTGCCTAGCCCCCTTTGTCCTGCTAGTGTTGCTTTCAGCATCGGGCTCTCGGTCACCTTTCCTCAGGAATATACGTTCCTTCATAAAATCATTGTTGTCCTGTTTTTTGGCCTGACCATTAGTGGCCTATCAACTCTTACTTGCTTCACGAAATCCCCTCTTACTAGCACCTAACATGAAGCCCTGCTTCTATATCCTCACCTTTCTAATAGCCTTAACGAGGGTCCAAGAAAAATCTCAAACAAACTTTACTGTGCAAGCCCTCCTAACAGACGGCTACATTTTGGCCTCCATCAGCGGGATGCAAGGGCAGCCCTCCCCCATCTCAACATCTCCTACTCTGGCCTCAGTTCCCCCTTTGGCAGGATGTGGATGTGTTCCCTGTGTCACAGGCTTGGGTGGGTGTTATCTATGCCCAGAGGTCCCGTCTTCACACTCCTGCTACGGCCCCTGGGCATACTATTGTGCATCATGGGCTACGAGCCTGTTGGATAGTGTGCCCCTTCCCCGCACTGTGAACAAAACAGTGACAACCTCGAGGAGACCCCATCAGGCAAACAAATGAACACCCTACGACTCCTTGTTGAGATCACAAACCCCTCCCGTTTCATCTTCCTCATGCGCCTAACCTGGGGGTTCAGCTTTCATGAGAAAGGGTATGACCCTATGTCTTTATCACTGCCTACAAAAAGCCCTAACCACCTTCCTACACCTCTGCCCCCAACCTTGTTTGAATTACAGCCTCTGTCTCAACAACTCCCTCTGAACCTATGCAAATACGCTTAATTAAACCTTCTCTGCCCTCAACTCTTCCTTGACCTCAGGCTTCAACGGTACTTTCCTAAAGCTCTCCAAATGGCTCTCCCTCCTGCTACAAAGAGACCACTACATGGCAATGCCTATAGACCTCACCCTCAGCTGCCCAACAGCCAAAACCAATGCACACATCATCTCACCCCTACTATTATGCACACCTTCATCTTCAGCCCCAAACCTCTCTAGCCTGAAGTTTTCTGTCTTTCCCACAAGAAACCTAACTGGCTGCATCCGCCTACTCACACCCAACAGGACAGGCATTATCTGTTGCCCACCCCCCGGCATTTTCTTTTCCTGCCCCTCTTGGAGTCTACATCTGCCTCCCTCAACACTTCAACGAAGCCTGCACCCTGGCCCTCCTGTGCCCCTGCGTCTCGGTACACACAGAAGACCAAATTCAACACTCCATACTTACATCTCAAGACCTTCGATACTCAGTCCTCCTTCACCCTTAGCCATTCACGCAGCAGGTGTTGTGGTAGGAATAGGGCTCTCTTCACCCATCGCTTTGTCGGCGAGAGGCACCACAGTGGCTATCCTCCCTCAGCAACAGCTTTCTCAGCAGCTAAGCCAACAGTTGGAAGAGGTAGCCCCTCGTTAGGGATGCTCCAAAAACAAACAAGCAGCCTAGCAGCAATCACTGGGCAAGCTCTAGACATCCTTACAGCCGAGAAAGGTGGCACCTGTTCCACGCTCAGAGAAGAGTGCTGCTACTTTGCCAACCAATCAGGTATTATACTGGACAAAAATTTAAAACAATATCATGAATACACAGCCAACCATAAGCCCTCCCACTCACTCGGATTCTTCTTGGTCCTCGTTGAGAGGATGGATCCCTATCCTCCTCCCACGGGCCAGTCCCCTTCTCATGGTTTTCCCAGTTCTTCTTTTAGGACCTGCATCATCCAGCTTCTGAGGCATTTCATCCAACAAGTCACCCGCTCCAGCTTCAAAAGAGAACTGCTCCTACTAACAACGACCCCTGGCACAAGAGCCTGCTTACAACCTTGGAGCTCCCCAAGCTACTCCCAGGACAATGCCTCCACTCATTGGGAAGGAGCTTGAGAGATCAATGTCCCTTTTCTTACAAAGAGAAAAAGACAGGAATGGTAGAGTCCATTCCAGTCCCGATCCCCATGGCAAAACTGCAAAAGCCAAGCCCACCTCCCTGGTAGACATCTCTGATCTAATTTGCCTCTGACCAGACAGCTGTAATCTGCTATACCCGCTGACAGGCACCCTGTTCTAACCTAATCCACAGCCCCTCCCAGAAATATCCTGGCTGCTGAAACAAAGACAACACCACTCTGCCAAAATTTGCATGCCACTCCTACTGGGGTCCTCCCAATACATATATAAAACTAGCACCCTTGATGCATGGTGCACAGTTTCTACCCTTAGAGTCCCGCCTGTCACTCCCATTTCCAATAAAATTTCCGTCTCTGTTGCTGTGCCTCCATCTTGGTTACTTTTCTCTCATTGCTGAGACAAAATACCCAACACCCAAAATGAAGGCAGGAAGGGTTTATGTAGCTTACAGTTTGTGGAGGTTTCAGTCCATACTTGGCTGGCTGTGAGGCAGAGTGGCACATGGCAGAGGGCAAACTGTTCATGGCAGCAGAGCACAGCAAAAAATACAGGAAAAGGGAAGAAGGGTTGCAAGCAACCTCTCTCCTTCCCTTACATTGTAAACAGCCTACCCCCACCCAGGGGGCGTGTAGCTCTCACACAATCTCCATGCCCTCCTCTTCCACAGGCTCAGGATGTGTACAAAGTAAGCATCCTGGCTTCGGTCTGAATCACTCAGTTAAACCTCAAGATTCCCCAAGTTGACACAATGTATCAACCATAACATTCTGCCCCTTTTCAATTTGGGAATCAGATACATTTCCTTAAACCTGTTTCCAGATAAAAAGCCATTATATTACATTAGAACCATAACATTTTGCCCCCTACAAATGAAAATTAAACACTTCCAACATTTAAAGGCACAAAATAAACATTACCTTTCGAAAAGGCACCGACAAAGTAATACAGAGCACTGGGACCAAAGCAAGTCCAAAATCCGGCAGGGCTAACAGTGTGTCCTGTAATTCCACAGCCAGCATCTGAAGCAACATGTTGTACATTGTGAGCTCCAAAGGGCGTGCATGAGTCCACCCCTATGACACTTGTGGCGGTTATAGCCTCCACGGCTTCTCTCTTAGACCCGCTTTGCTCCTTCCTTGTAGCTTTCCTCTGATGATCCACAGTCCTGGCTTACCTAAACTTCTGAGGTCTCCAGGGCACCTTTTGCTTCACACTCACAGCTTCACACACTGCCCTCTCAGAGACACACTGCCTGACCTCCCAGGCCTTCTGAAATCTGGGTGGAAGCCTCTTCAACCTCGGAACTCTTGCATTTTCCTTGCACCTAAAGCCAGGGCCACGTGGACAATGCCAAGGCCTGCTGCCACCTGGAGCAGTAGCCAAACTTTCCTCTCTCTTGGCCATAGGGGTTGAGTGCCTGGATCGCTGGGCACACTGAATCCAATTCTGAGGAACAAATTCTCTATGCCACCTCCATTCTGGAACCTGGTGCGGCCGCTGCCACCATTGTGGAACACGGCACTCTTTAGCTTCCTTCTCAAGGCAAGGTTTCTCACCTTTGCAGTTTTGAGGCTGCAAAGGGTGGAGACTTGCTGCTTGTGATGCCCTCAGGCCATCTTTTCCATTCTGTTGTTCCTTCATTTCAATAGAGATCACCTCGGCCTTATCTTTGCAGTCCACAGTTTTACTGGAGCTTCCTTTCTGGACAAACTCACGTTTTAAATCATTCTGCTGGGCTCTTTACTTTTGATTCTCAATATAAATCTGGCTAAAAGCTGCCAACAATAGCCACGCCACTGCCCCAACATTCGATTCCCTTGTAACTTCCTTTGCCAGATTAATCAGTTTGCTGCCGCCCTTAAGCTCAGTCTTAGGCAAAGTCTCTGGACACGAGGAAAATGCAGACAAACCTTCTGCCAAGCCATAACATACATCATTTGGAGTCCAACAGCCAATGCAGTCATTCCCAACAGAAACCTCTCGAACCTGGTATTTACCGGCAGGATTTCTATCAGCCTTCTGGTCTTCTGAGCTCTGACCAGAATCTCCCAGACAGAACAGCCAAAGGCATTAAAGCGCATCTCTTTCAGTTGACATCCCTGAACCTTTCCAAACTCTTCCTACAAGCCATTTCCAAAGGCTCTTGAACAACGTGGTCAGATATAGTCACAGCAATGACCCCACTCCTCTGGTACCAAATTCTGTCTTGCTTACTTTTTTGTCATTGCTGAGACAGAATACCCAACACCCAAAACGAAGGAAGGAAAGGTTGATTTAGCTTACGCTTTGTGGAGGTTTCAGTCCATACTTGGCTGGCTGTGAGGCAGAGTGGCACATGGCAGAGGGCAAACTGTTCATGGCAGCAGAGCACAGCAAAAAAACCAGGAAAAGGGAGGAAGGGTTGCAAGCAACCTCTCTCCTTCCCTTACATTGTGAACAGCCTACCCCCACCCAGGAGGCGTGTAGCTCTCACACAATCTCCATGCCCTCCTCTTCCACAGGCTCAGGATGTATACAAAGTAACCACCCTGGCTTCCTGCTGAATCACTCAGTTAAACCTCCAGATACCCCAAGTTGACATTATGTATCAACCATAACAGCCTCATAACTGCTCCCTCTGCTGACCTCATATTATCACTTTTTGGTGGGCCTGGGTATTGAACTCAGGCTTTGTTCATGCTAGGCAAGTGCTCTACCACTGAGCTACATCTCTAGCCCTGTTTGGGTACTATATACAGTGAAGTCACAATATGGGTACAATATATGTCAACCTACAAGGAACATATGTAGACTTACAAGTATAGCCCCTTCACAGTGGTGACCCAGTTGGGAGGTGGGATATATAGCAAGGGTTTATGGCTGACATAATGAACTTTGCTTATCTATCACTTCTAAAATGGTTGTTTTTGTGCAGTGATGCTTCCTCACTGGCTTTCATGATATGAACTTGGCTGTTCTCACCCCTGAAGGAGCTCTGGATGTTGTAACTATGCAGTGGTTCACTTTGGTGGGTGCTCTGTTCCTTATTTTGAGCATTGCTTCCTGACTCTAGAGTGGAAGGCAGCATATTGTACAGTCTCATGGAGAAGCTTGTGAGTTTGACTCTCCTGATATAAACTTGGCTGTTCTGAGTGTCACAGGAGGTTGGGTCCTTGCTGATGCTCAACATGGCTGTGGTATCTTTTGGAGGAGCTCTGGCCCTTACTTTGAGTGTCACTTTCTGGCTCCAGAGCAGATTCTTCAGCCTAGAGGCACAGATCCTTTATCCCGCTGCCATAGCCCCTCCCAGAAATGCCCCTTTCTAGCTTCCATTCCTGACCTTTGGTCCTTCCCAGGGCAGATCCTTGAGACATACTTGCATGAGACATTGTTGTAGGCTTTTGGCCTTCAGGTGAACTCATGGGGGAGATTGCCTTGGGCAGTAGGTCTTCAGCTGTACATTGCAGGACACTGCTGTGGGCTCTAGGCCACTAGCTGGTCTCGTGGAGGACATTGCTATGGGCTATGTGTCTTCAGCTGGACGCGTGCAGAACATTGCCGTGGGCTCTAGGCCTCCAGCTGGACTCATGGAGGACATTGTCATGGGATCCAGACCCTCAGCTGGATTCTTTGGGCTTTAGTACATGGACAGATCTCTTGTACTCTTCTGCATTTGACTTTTTGGGGAATATAAAATAATCTCATAAATTCCATGTCCTGTATTAAACCTGTTCTGTTGTAAACCCTGACTGCAACAAACCCCGTAACAAGAGTGGCACTTCTCAGTGGTGCCCTGCCCTGCTGTGACACTGCCTGGCCATGTAGCTTAGAGCATTGGGAATTCAGTTGGAAAAGTTTTGAGAGGCTGGGTGAAGAGGCACCCCGCACATGCTGTGAACTGTATGAGAAACTCTGGTGAGAGCCTGGAAAATCAGAGTACTGATAGAAATGCTGCCAGTTAAGATGAGGCGGGGGGGG